>PNEQ01117397.1:0-50430 GCA_003012365.1 Medauroidea extradentata | reverse complement strand
ACTACATTTGTTTGAGAGAAACAACAACGAATGTTTCAAGTGAAAATTCAGTTTATTGCCACAAATATAGACTGAGACAACTAACTGCGACTTGGTTATGCCAACAAAATATTGTTTAACTGAAACAAATATGTTCAACCATATTACCTGGTTACAGTAAAAAAATTTGTATGTTTTTGTAAACAAGGCGTTTTTAAGTGAAACATCGCATGTTTCAGTAAAACACATATTCCTCAAACAAATATATTTTGTTATGTGAACAATTTCTTTCTCTCAGTGAACTGACTAAACAATTTATCTGGCACGTGCTAACATCGTATGGCGTGCCCAGAGAAGTTAGACATGTCCCGTCGTTAGCCGTTACGCACGGAAAGATGCGAATTGCTTAAAAACAGAACTTAGCAGGGTTTTTTTAAGTGCTCACTTTATCCCGAACCGGCTATACCTAAGCTGTCACGTGAGCATTTTCGAATACATGTCTGTCTGCTGAAGCTGTGCACGCCGTTTGGCGACTTGGGCGGGCCGTCATTTAAAAAACGGCATTGGCCAGTAAACAACTGAAAGTGGTGTAAAGTCAAATAAATTAGCGCTGTCGGCGATGCGCTTAAAAGAATGAACCGTGCTTGTGAGTTGGCAGTTGTAAATGTGCGGCTGCAGACGTGTACGGTAATTGAAAAATTAAACCGCATGCTGCGCCGTGTCCAGCCATTAATCCCGTCGCGTGCTGGGGTTTTCAGGCGGCGCGGCGGTGATAAATGCGGCGTGATATTTCAGTGGCCTGCCCGCGCTGCCGGTCCTGTGCTTGTGTATATGTATATGTAGTGAGCGCTGTAGGCCAGGCTACACGTCGTGGACCTAGGGGCAAGGACGCAAGGCGTCGTGTGGGTCGTGGTCCCTGCGACTATACAAGCTGTCCAATAACTTTTGCGTATTTAGTAGATATAATGGTATATCGCGAAAATTTTTGTACCAACCTACCCTTGAAAATACTGTAGAAGTTTCTTGTGACGTGTGATTGTGTGATATACGTCTGGTTCAACGTAGCTGTGTGCACACAAATAATAGGCATAAGATATAATAATTGTGGGATTCTTATTGGCTCAGTGAAATACGGCAACAGTTGCAAGTACAAGCTAAAGCCAGTCATATTTTCATAAGCTGAACGTACGTTGAAACCCGCAAACAGTCAAGTTTTTCCGCGATATACTATCACTAGAGCCCACGATTTTTGGTTAAAAGAATTCTGCAACAATTTTTAATGCCTTATGTGCACATATGCAGCTCTGCTTCGTGGTCAGCGATTGGCTGTTGTAAATTCTCAGCGTCTCGGGGTTTTACCCGCAAATCACAGACGTGTGGTGTCGCAGTAACCTTGTTCCTGTTGGCACAGTCAAATGAGCCACGCCTGTACAATAATACATTCTGCCAATAACCATGAAGCAGACCTGCAGATGTGCACGTAAGGCATTGGAACAAACTGTTTGCAGAATTCTTTTCACCAAAAACTGTGGGCTCTATCCATCATCTCTAATAAAAAGTAGAGACAGGAAAAGTGCGCGGGTTCACTGACCTGTAGGCTAGCCTGCAAGAATATTTAAGAACTGAAGCTGACAGCAGATGCTCATTAGCTGCTTGGTGTTCAATTTATATAGGTCTCTATTACTTACGTTATTTTTTGTTATTAGCTCAGGTACTTCCAGGCGGTGTAAGATAAGCCAAAGGCCAATTGCGAAAGTGACACAAACATACAGTTGTTGGAATTCTAGCTTGAGCCTAAATGAAAACGCAAATTTTTCAGGCCTCTAATAATAAGCACACCACACGAATCCTGGCCTAAATTGGTAACTAAAACGCTAGAGGCAAAATGTTGTACTATGACTAGAGATGATGTTATATCGCGAACATTTTTTGTGCCAACATACCCTTGGAAAAACTGTAGTTTCTTGTGACATGTATATGATTGGGTGTTACACGTCTTACACTCCGCAGCTGTTTGCAGACCAATAACAGATATCAAAATTGAGTAACAGCTCCACGCACAAGCGAAAGCCAGTAATATTTTCATAAGCTGAAGGCACGTTGAAACCCAGCAAACAGTCAAGTTGTCCCGCGATAAACCATCATCTCTAACGATGATATTTTACATGCTCGATGTGGCAACACAGCACTGTAGCTAGTCCCAATTTGCGCTCCCAAATATCTTACTTATCTTACTACTACTGTTCTGACTTGCGTATTATAGGTGCAGGCATAGCCATCTTTAGTAGAAGGCCACGGCCTTAAATCTGGCAACCCTTCCAGGAAGGGTCATTTAAACTCTTCTTTTGCCTAGCTAAAGGCAGTCGCGTCCCCTGATTCGCCGGTACGTAGGGCAGAATAACGAATCAGGTACAGCCATTGCCTTTGGAGAGCTAAAATAAGTGTTAAAATGACCCTTGTGTGCAGGGTTGCCAGATCTAAGGCCGCGGCCATCTACTGAACATGGCTATGGTGCAGGTTAAAATCCCGAGCACTCCAAACATGATTCTACGTTTATTTGACGTGACATAAAATAATACCTTGGTGTGAATTGCAAGAGGGGACTTTCTTCGTGCAGTGTTGCCACAAGGTGCACAACATTTTGCCATTGACATTTTCTTCTCCAATTTATCCCAGGATTCGCGTGGTGGACGTGTACTATCCGTTTATTTCTGGACATTCTGTAGAAGCATTTACATAAACGAGCTGGAGTAGGGTAGATTGTCGCAGCCACGTGATCAGGTTTTGTCCGTTACCAGGAGCTTGATGAACTCGAGTTATCAGGGGTGCCCACCCTTCCCTCAAAACACTAGACTCACCCCCTCAACCTTATGATGGAACCCCACCTTTTCTTTGCCCTCATTTTCTCAAATTAAAACTACAAACCCCACCCTGCAATAAAATGTGTTCAGTGGTATTAAATGTTACTTTTTTACTATATCATTACATTTTCTGTTAGTTAATATCTTATTTAACAATAATAAACTTGATCATATCAGGTAATATGTAAAATTATAATTAATAAGCAATATTTACTAGTGTTCTTTTAAATCTTTAAAAAATATAGGATAATAATAAAATTAACGTTTTTTAGCTGTTCCATCCTACCCTGAAATTTTAATGGTGCATTATTGCGTCGTTACATCCCCCCTTCCCTTGTGGGCAACACAACACTGTTAGGCTGTTCAGAGTTTTAAGATTGCGGGTATAAAAATAATAAAATTTTTTACCTGTTAAATGTTTTGCTAAATGTAACGTCCAAGCACATTGTTTACATATTATTTGATTTATATTACTGATAATATTAGTTTCGTACTTGTTTCTTTGATACTTTGAACACATTAAATCCAGTTTCACTTGGTTGTGGTTTTGGTCATATCTGCTGTTTGTATTCTTTTCTCGCTAAATGGCGACTTATGTCTGATAACTGCAGCTTACTAACCGGGAGCGGGGTAAGTGATGAGTTGATCGAGGAGCTGAGAGGTGAATATTTGGTCACTGGTAAACGTCTTCACTCTGGTTACGTTTTGAGCATCTTAAGCTAAAATGTTGGCTTATTTACTCTACCCTCGGTAGTTTTTGTAAACACGTTTATGAGTAGAGCCACGATTTTACGTCGAAAAGATATTTGCAACATCTGGTTTCAATGCGTCATGCGCACGTCTGCAGCTCTGCTACATCGTCTGTGATTGGATGATTTTACGCTCAGTTGCCTTGGCAAATTATAGACGTACTGAGTCACAATAGTCTTATTCTGATTGGTGCAGTCAAATGAGAAACATGTCTGAACAAAGACGTGTTACCAGTAATCATGAAGCACAGCTGCAGATGTGCACGTGAGACTCTGAAACAAAGCGGGGCAAAAATATTTTCGCGACAAAATCGTGGTCCTACTTATGAGATGTGCTGCAAGCGAGCAGAGTTGCCAACTGCACCGCACAGTAAGTGACTCAAGAAACCGAGCGAATGGTAACTCAGTTTAGAGACATGTTTTACGAACCCCTCGGTTGGTGGTTGGTACAGTTTTTCCACAGAACCTTGGCGTTTTTAAGAGTGAGTGATATCCACCTTTTTGAAGTTTGCGTATTTTGTGTCATAACTGTTCTTCTGGGTAAAGTTGTGGAACTTTAACCTAACTACGGAATAGAATATATATTGTTAGAATTTTAGACACCATAAATATTTATCTTCCGTATTTTTGTTACAGATCGAATTGCAGTTAAGAGTAATAAAAAAATCTAGCTGCTATTCGATCTATGAAACCAGTAACGGCGAACATAGATTTATGATGTCTAAAATTCCCTTAGTATGTATTCTATTTTGTAGTAAGTTTAAAGTTGTATACATTTACCAGCAAGAAAATTTATAGTCCTAACACAAAATACAAAAATTCAAGATGGCGACTCTCACTCGTAATACGGAAGTAGGTTGCTTGTGGTTTGTCAATCCACGGTTCTGGCCCCAGTGCCCCGTGTCGTGCTAAAATGCAGTACGTGACTCGCAGTCGGACTGGCATGACTAGTGTATTACTGCGGTTAGCTAATGTGCTAATCTAATCAATGACACCACCAAGATATATGCGTAAGGACAGTCGCCTACATTGTGAATATGTACAGCGGCGTGTTCGTGGGAGTGAGGACAGGCGATAAAGCCGACTTTGCACGCGAACGCTACAATTACTAGCCTCTAAAGCCTTCGTGCCATGTGCCCTTCGCTACACACTTAATTTGAAGCTCTTAACCTTTTTGGTTTATGGTCGGAGTAAATTATATTGAACGACTGAAAACAAGGTTGATTCACCCACAAGTAGAAACGCGCATAATTTTTTATAATCAGAAACAACGTAGGCTACCTTCTATTTTTTGGTTTTCTTAATAATTGGGCTGCTAAATATTTCGATTATCAATGACTATCGATATCACAATTTAAGAAGTCTAATCCATATATACATATATATGTAGGTTATATACATAGCCTATATATATACATATATATGTAGGTTATATACATAGCCTATTAATACTGTGTGTGTAATGTGTACGTGTATGTATGTATATATATATAGCCTACACACACACACACACATATATATATATATATATATATATATATATATATATATATATATATATATATATATATAGCCTACACATATGCATGTATTGCAATATTATCGAAACCACCGATGTATCAATTTTGTCGATATATTGGAAGCATCAATATGCCCAGAGTGACTTCGAAATTGACACTATCGAAAGTAATATTATCTAAGTGTTCATTAATATTGTAATTGATACCGCAATTTGTGTTTCATATTATCAAAATCGACATGATCTAAGTGGTTATTTTCATCCATACTATTTTATTCCCAAAGTCATTATTGAACAATATGATGTGTGTTGTATCTAAAATAGACGATTTTGTTATTATGTGGAAAATTATACTGTTGATAGTGATTGCCGATGATTAGAGATGATCGCGAAAAATTGTTTGTGTCAACATACTCTTGAAAACACTGTAGTTTCTTGTGACATGCATGATTGGGTTATATGCGTCTGAGACAAGTTAGCTATCAGCCGACAAATAACAGGCATCAAATATTACAGTGTTGGGATTCTTATTGGCTCAGTCAAATAGGGTTAGAGCTCCCTGCACAAACGAAAGCTGAACGTGCGTTGAAATCCAGCAAACAGTCAAGTTTTTCCGCGATAAAACATCATCTCTAATGATGGTTAGGGCCCGGTAGTTTTCGCGAAAAGATTTTTGCACCATTTTGTTTCAGTGCCTTACGTGCACACGTGCATCTCTGCTTTGTGATCAGTGATTGGATGCCGTGACACCCAACGTCTGGAGGTTAAACCCGCAAATCACAGGCGTATTGCGTCACAGTTATTCGTGTACCGATTGGCACAGTCAAATTAATAATAACTCTGCACAATAACACTCTGCCAATAATCATGAAGTTGAACTGCAGGTGTGCACGTTAGACACTGAAACAAAGTGGGGTAAAAATCTTTTCGCGAAAATTACCGGTCCCTAATGAAGGTAGCCTATATCGCGAAAATGTTTTGTGACAACATACTTTTGAAAACACTATAGTTTCTTGTGACATGTCTGACACAACGCAGCTGTCTGCAGTTTAGTAATAGGCAACACATATTACAATAGCGGGATTCTTATTGGCTTAGTCAAATAGGGCAACAGCTCTACACACAAGCACCACCTCTGCTCATGGCGTATATTTACGCGAAGAGCGACGTTCCTCAGCAGTTACGTGTCGGCCCGGTAGACCTAAGTGTGACGTTGTCCTTCAGAGACTGGCCGTGTCATTTAAGTGGCACGTGGACCGACTGCGTCGCGCATATATAAAGTATGCGATGTAGGGAAGGAACGTCAATTTCTTACACACTCTTCTAGTTGGCTCCAAGGCTCGTGGCAATCAGCCAGAGACCGAGCTTGACAACTAGTGACTTCCTGGCTGGCGTGTGTTGGTCGAGCTGGGCTTCATTTGCTCTTAATCAGCTCATATCACTTCTAATACATTGTGCAGGAGTACGTATTTTTAAATCTTCCACACCTATGCATAGGTTCCTATCTACCTTCTCTAGGCTGTTCAAAAACATGCACTTTACTTAATGCATTTCCCAAAAAAAACTATTGGAGTCACGCTTCCCAAATATTTTCTCCGACAAGTGAAAGTATATCATTTTTAAAATTATAGTTTCCTTTTCCTAATATTTGATTAATTATCACTTTTAAAAATTGTTTAAAACAAGATATTTGATGTCACGATTCCAGACTACATAGGGGCCACGGTGGCCGAATGGTTAGACCATTCGCCTCCCACCAAGGCGATCCGGGTTCGCCCCCTGATTTTCGCATGTGGGAATCGTGCTGTACGACGCCGCTGGTCGGCGGGTTTTCTCGGGGATCTCCCGTTTCCCCCGTCTCTTCATTCCGGCGCTGCTCCATACTCACCTCATGTCACCTCTCACCAGCGCTAAAGGCCTAGATATTAAGCGCTGACCAAAATCTCTCACTCACCCCAGACCACTTATAAAATATGTGAAATATAAAATGAAACAAGTAAAAACTTCGTTGTTCTGAGCAAAATAATGCCATAAAAGTATGTGGTCACTGCTTTAAATGTCAAGAAACTCGGTTAAGAAAACAGGATATGTTCGCTCGGCGAGTGTCTGATTTGTGCAGCCACACGCGAGGAACAGCTAAGCTACGCGACGGGACTAGAAAATAGGGGATGCTGCCTCTCCGCGCAAGCCACTCAGCTGGCTGCAGTGTTTTACTATTGTCCTTTTCCCTATGGGACTTTAAGCTGTGACCACATTATTTTATTTGTGAGCAGCGTAGTTCTAAGTCTAACGCTTGTTTCTATAGGGGTGGTTTTCGAATCCGTTTGTTATCTTTACAAATATAGCAGTCTGGAAAACCGTTTTCTGCTATTTCGAGGGGCCCGAAAATGATATTTTAAGTTATGTGCCACATTTTTGAAACTATGGCGATACAGTTTAGTGTTGTGTATGGCGATATAGTTAAGTGTTGTGTTCTTTTCGTAGGTATACAAATATAATGCGTCTTTAGTAGATTCGTAAAAAAAAAATTGCAACTCGCTGCAAACACATTTAAAGCGCAGGTCCTTTAAGGTTGTTATCTAGGTAGGATGCGTTAGTGTATGTGAGGCACAAAATCGACGGAGCGTTAAGACCATGATCTTTCATTTATTTCAAACAATTGCAAGTAACTCAAATATTTTTTAACCAAATGCTTTGAAAAAAATTGACACTCTGTACAGTCATACAATACACAATTTGGCCAGAGCGGTTTTTAAGAATAATGTACAGTTTGCTAGAAAAATATTATTTTGGTTCATTTTGGCTTATTTTGACAACAAAATACGTGATATTTCAGGGGCAAATATCTACAAATCCGTTTGGTGTATTGCAACAGAAAAATTCATGAACAAACGATGATATGTAAGTGGTAAAACTGCCAGAATTAATTTTTGATATGTGTATTAATTTGCGTTAAACATTTTTTTTTTCCGGAACCACTGCAAAACAGGCTTTAAAAATAGATGTTCGTAGCCATTTTGAGAGTCTTGAAAATCGTGTTTCGAATAAGCGATACTAATTTTTTTAAACCGATAGAAAGATTGTTTGAAATTTGTTTTCTTTTCATAGATGTGCAGACTTAAGGGCGCCGCCTACCCACGCGTGAGAGACTCAAAAGCGACGGAGCAGTAAGGTCGATCTTGAAGCGCGCATCAAATGCCGCGTCGCTTCAACGAGCCAAGCGCTGAACTAGCGTGCAAGGTTCCCGCCGAACAGTTTTTACTATGGGACACTAAGCGGTGACCATATAATTTTATTGGTGGAAAGTCTGCAACTAAGTTCAGTGGAGGTCGCAATCTCAGTTTCACATACATCCGGTTAGTACATTTTGAAGTACGGCAGTCTGAAAATGCCGTTTTTTGCCATGTTGGAGGGCTTAGAAACACTGTTTTTAATGAGCATGGCGTCTTAACAGTGAGGTTCCGACCTTGTCTGAAGTTTGTTTTCTTTTCGTACGTTGGCACAATGTGTGCACGCGGAATATTTCGTAGAAAAAACGTGTTTGCGAACACACTGCAACGCATTTGAAGCGTGGGGTAGGCGGCAGCCTTAATGCGCGTTGAGATGTTTCTTCCAAATATGATTACTTGTATCTCGCTGCAATGCGTTTCGAGCGCAGGTAGATAGGAACCTTAAGCCGGGGTTCTAACCCGTGTCCTCTCGAATGCGTGTCTATCATGTCACTGTTGCGCCACTTAGCTCAGTCACTGGAATAATGAGTAATATTTCAGTGACTGTATCAGGTAAAGTTTCACTGACGTGCGGTTTTCTTCTGTTTGGAGCATAGCGTGTACGATCCGTGCTTGGAAGACACAAGTGGCTGTCTGCAAGTGGAAGCGTCGTAATAGTTTTTTTTGTGAAACTTACCTCGAGGAAATGCGTCCCGCGGAGCGGGTAACAGTTACCCGATTATCCAGGGAAGAAAACTATCTTAAATTATGTAATTCCTCTTATTTTTCCTCAGCTGCTCGTCGACTTCTTAAAAATAGGCGTGTTCTTTTTTTGGCCGCCAGGTTCTGTTTGCTGTTCATAGCTACCAGGCACGCTACACTTCAGAACTTGACATCTCCCAACTCAACAATCTCCCCTCCCCCTATTTTTCTCTTCCCAAGCCGTGATGATCACGTGCTTTATGTTTTTATGCTTCGTTCGACTTGATGTCGTACTCGTGAAAACATCTTGTTTGGCGAGACTTTGTATAAGTTCTCACAGAAAAAAAAACGGGAAGTATGGTCTTAAAGGGAAGTTTCCTTTATATTGTTATGATAATTAAAATTCTCCATAATATAAATGCATGTTAATTATTTAAAAGAAAGCTAAATAGGAAATACAGAATGTGATAAAAGTTATTTTAAGATCCTGTTTGTTTACATATCACATCTGTAACTTACTGTTTTTATCAGTGTAGTCGTATTAATTGGAGATGAACTAATTACTTACTGATTTCAGTCTCACATCAGTAAATATAGATAAGTCAACTCTCGAAGCTTAATAAATTTTTTTAAACAATGCTTAATGTCACTACTGGCTCTGAATTTCAAATTAAGTCATAAGGCAAACGTAAACTCAGTAAATCTAGGAATTTACCTTCTTAAGCGCTGAGTCATGATGGCAGAAATGGAATCTACAGACAAACTCTAAAAACACTTTATTTTCCATAACAACATATTTGTTGCTGCAGGAAAAAATATTCTTGAAATACGAGTCATCGCAAATTAACTATGCCGCAAATTTTTTTTTGTTTGAATAGAGTAATGGCAACATAATAATTTAACAAAAATCTTTATGGTGACGTTAGTTTTGTGACTTTTTAAAACTCTAATTTTATGTTGAAAACAATTATTACCTTTGCTACATAAAAAATTATATTTTTAAATGAAACTTTTTGAATAAAAATATGTAGTAACACCAGACGTAAGTGTTTTAAGTTAATTTCTTTACCGCAAGCTGCATATCCTCAAAGAAAAAAATATTTCCTTGGTTGTAAATAAACCGTTATTACTGTGCAAGCTTGCAAAAAACAGAACCTTTAAAATTTTTTGGTAAATCTTCGTTCAAACACTACTTCTGAAGAATAGGAGAAAAAATAACAATTTTCTTTACACATTGTTAAAATTGTATAAAAATACGTATGCCGAACTGTCCGCTGCAGCTGCTCACTGTAAAAGAAAATTCCGTACATTTACAAAATAAAAATTCTTTGGAAACTAGTTTTCAAAAAATAATTTTGTAAGTGTACGGAAATAATGTAAATATATACAAATATATGTGTGTTTACAATCATTTTTGTATGTTAATAAATAACTGTATATGTACCAATAAATTCTTGTATATTTTACAATTGTTTGAAGTGTGTCAAAATTTTTTGCAATCAGTTTCCAAGAAATTTTTTTGTGACGGTAAAAAATATTTTGTGAAATGTAACAGGTCGTCTAATGTTATTTTGTTTCACGTCAAACACTTCGACCGTTAAAAAATTATTCAACTAGTCCCCACTGATATTTGGGGAATTTAGAGGACTTTAATGACCTGTGAAATTCTTGGCGTAGTGCCTAAACTCATAAATGTTTTCACAGTAGTTTAGAAGCATTTTGTTGTAAAAGTACAAATAGTTTTACCGCGCGAGCAAGAAACAATAAGAACAATTTCATGTGTAGTTTGGCACACGCGGGCCAGGAGGTACACTGCTAAAGTGAACACAGGAACACTACGTCTGGCGGTCACAGATGCTGCGATGTGTGGCATCTGTGATACCATATGTTCAACGTTTGGTCACCAATTTTAAGTCGTTTCCCGACTATTGCGACCCCAAGTGTATATCACTTTACTTGTCTCAATGTCAGCTACCTCGCTAAAGGATGCTTTTAAACGCCATTCATTAACACTCTATATGTATTGAAGGAACCTTAGCCCCACTATACTTCGCGATACGGACGAATTTAATACACGTTTTTTCGTCGTACTATTTCATCACCACGCAAAATTTAAAGACTCTCCTTCCTGAATCATCCTGTATATAGCCGATGAACCGCCGTGCGTGGAGTGCTACGATGAGATACATGTGACCTCTCCGGGCGTGTGTGTTTGCGTGCTAGTAATTGCATTATGGAGAGCATTTTGAACAGCTGCTTGGTACTGTTGGCAATAAGTAATCACTTCGTTTCGTAGAAACGTTAAACTATTTTTACATAATTTCTGTTGGAAAATTAACTTAAAAAACTGTGGAAAATTAGTCGTTTTTATGGCGTAAGCTGTTTACAGTAAAGTGAGAATATGCAGCGGCTACTAAGTGTACATCTGTCATTTAACAACTGGGCCGGTTTTTTTAATTACCTCTGCGCACAATATTACGGTTGTAATTAAATTTATCAGTAACATAAGTGTTATGTGAATTATGTAAAAATTAAGTTAAATATAAAGTAGATAATGTGTTAATAGTTATTTTAACATCAGATTTGTGTACACGTTTTTACTATTTTGATCTGTGTAATCGTAATTAGAGATGCACAAATTATTTACTTATTTCAGTCTCCCATTAGTAAATATACTAACTAATTTACTTATTTAAGGGCGCGGTGTACAACAATTTTCATCACAATGTTTTTATTTTGGTATTTGTACCAGTTTTTTTTTTTTCCTTATTTTAGACACAAAAGTGACTAAATTTTGCTGTTATAAATTTTTTTGTTATCTCGCAAAGTCTTTGCGTAACGGCTAGTTAAAGGACGACACTAAAATCAACTCGCTTACCGAAGTGGAAAAATTCACAGTGAATAACGATGTCGTAGGCTACTAGTAGCACACGATAGCGCTGAGAATTGCCTCCTTATTTACTACTGGATTTTAGTAGTTAAAGGCTAGACAAAACAGCCGTCGCGTCGTCCAGTCACAGAAGGGACTGGGAGGAATTGTGAAAGTATACTTTTTTGCGTTCAACTCCATCTACAATACATACGCGAAATTCACGTACTTGTACTTACACTAGTCACATATATGTATACGTCTAGAATAACGTAATTTTTGTTTACAGCCTGTATCAAAATGGTCGACATGTTTCCGAAGAGATTTTGGAAATGTAAGAAATCGCACAGCCCCTAATTCGCACCGCACGCAACTAGTTGAGCTCAGATACGGGGGATGCTGGAGAGATCTGGGAGGGTCCATCTATCTCTATTATGTCTCCCGGAGCTGCTGGTCCAGGGGTGGTGGGTGATGGGGTGGCGGGGGAGATTGTTGTCCGTGTTAGGGGGAGAGGGGGTGAGCCCTGGGGAAGGGAAGCCCAGAGCCGGGAGGACGAACTAATGAGCCCTTTATCGGCCCATCGCGTCACGTAAACCAGATTTGTGGCTTCACGTGCACACATCAGGACATAATGCCCGCGCCACGTGCAATATCTTTAAAACAACCTACTCCCCCCACCCCCCTACATGCCTGACACACCCCACCCCACCACCTCTTCACGAACCTTTTTCGCGACTCTGGGTAAATATTTAAATAGACACGCCTCTGGGCTTACAGCCGCACAAACATTTGTTCCCTTCTGTGTTGTATCCCTGTTCCTGTGCGCACGCCCTTCGCGTGATGTGCTTTGTGGAATTACCGCCGCCCTAGTTCGTGCATTTCATCTGGCGGGCGCTGCTCATAATGTCGGCCAATCAGCAGCTCCATGCACGTATAGGTCAACCGTGCTAAAGCGAGCACTTTGCTACGCCTCTGTTATCAGACGTTATGAACACTTGTCAATCTGAGGTTTTGTTATTCATACAGCTTGCAAAATGCTATAAAATCTATGTTTGTTGTCATCCGGCGCCTTTCAGAGAAGACCATTATACTTAGCATTAACTTTGTACAAAGTCTCACAGATTCGTAAACTGTAATAATTCTCCTGTAAAGAGACATTTTAGGATAACTCCTCCGACTACTTTTGTTGTGATAAGCCGTGGGTACTAGGCACATAGACGGCGTTGTGGCGTGTCACACGTATCCTTTTTCACGTAAAACCGCTTAAATTATTCATATTGCCGTTATTTGCGAACAGACTACACACTCGAAACTACTCTTATATATTTTTAAAAATTCAGCAAGCTTGTTAGAAGCACGGTTTTGGTGCCCCTTAAAATGGCTAAAAAGTTTTTTTTCTGCTGTAACTCCAGAAATGCCAACTGAATTCGTAAAGTGCCAAACGAGAAGCGTGCGTTGACCTTTACTTCAGACTATCAAGAAAGTAAAATTTTGGGTAACCGCTTAATGTCCTATAGAAAAACAACTGCAACAATAACCTTGCACGCCATTTGACGCGCTGTGAATAGAGGCGATATGCTTCTCGTTGAGCGTGGTACTCTATAGTTCTTATCGCTCCGCTGTTACTTCTCGTCAAACGCGAAAATCTGAAACCGGTGCACAATATTCTTTAGTAAAAGGCAGAAACGTTACAATGAAAACAAATTTCGTCAACCCGTGCTTCGTGAGCGAGCCAGGTTGGCGCAGCCTCCTGCAGCGACGGGTTCTGGCGGGCGCCGGCGGCACAAACGCCGCCAGGGTTATCCGCCAGCACACCGGTGTTAGGCTCTGGGCAGCCTCGGGGTACCGTGGTTGTGGCGGGTGATCTGGGTTCGAGTCCATTCAGCAGGCCTGGGAGACGGCTTGCTGAGGGGTATCTTTGGCATGTTTTTAGGCCTTTTGGTGGAGGGGAGCGGGCAGATAACAGAACCTTGTTCGTGTTGGCAGAAGTATGGTTGTATAGCATGTAGCCTACATATCCTACCGCTAGAGTGCGAAGGGCAAAAAGTTTACATTAAGGGGCCCACCTCCCTGGCTGTTGAACTGCGCTGCAGTGGGTTAGAAATACCAGTTTATTTGGACAACTGTATACATTTTCTTGACGTACCTGCATACGAAAAAAAAAAAACACGTTCCAGGGAAGGATTACAAAGTACTTTGAAAACGTAACGTGCATTGGAAATGCTATTTCCGAGCCCTCCAACATGGTTAAAAACGGCCTTTTCGCACAGCTATACCTCAAAATCTACCACTCAGATTAGTACGAAATAACTTAAGGACCCTACAATGAACCTTGGTACATACTTTCCAGAAATAAAATGATTGTTAAAGTCCCATAGTTTCAGCGATACAAGGGAAACTGTATCTTGATTCCCCACACTGTGATTGTACTGCAACACGGTTACCTTGTATTTTTCAATATTTCAAATGAATTTCATGCCGTGCAAAAATTGTATTGTCGTTCATTTCAATGAATTAGCTGCAACCTTAGAATGGATAGAGTATAGGCGCGCACGTATGGTGGATGTTATTGCTGCCTCGCGCCTGAGCCGAGACTATATCAGTTCTACGAGCTCGTAAGTTGACAGAACATCATTTCCTCTCCCCACTACGCTGGGGGTTATGCGGGGCGGTGACGGATGTTGGATGCTATGACCAGTAGGGTTTCAGCGTTATGTCTGGTGTATGAACTCTTCACGTCTCGTGGTAGCCAATGGGAGGAACGATACATAAGCACCAATAGACGGTGCGTATGGTTTATGGACAGGGTAAAGGGATGCCAACAGGAGGTGCGTATGATTTTGTAGAGGGTAAGAAGTGTAGGGTAGTTGTACGACCTCGGCAGTTGACAGAACATTTCTCAATAAGGTGTGCAGAGTGGTTTGTGGAGGAAGTAAGGGGAAGCGTACGAAAAACTGTTTGATAAAATGACGAGGTCGTAGAAGTGATCTTTTCCACCTGAGCCTCCAACGCGCAAAACAGCTCCAGAAGATAAATAGTAAAATGCATCGAAACAGTATTTATTTTAATAACCATTATACGGTTATATTATACGTGTCTGCCGTATAAAAAAAATTCCTTGCAGTAGAGTTCCGTTATACGCGCGCGCTATTCGAAATATGCGTACGCACTAAATTCCGTAGTAAACACAGTGGAGCTGCGTAGGTTTTCGTCCCAAGTCATCGAATTATAATCTTAAAAAATACACATTATTGTAACTTGAGATGTTTACGTTAGAATATGGTATAATTAGGGACAGGAAAATTTCACTAATGCAATGACCTGCATGTTAGAGTTTGATATCCTATGTATATACTCAAGCCTTCGACCATTTGTCCACTAGCTGCTGCTCAGTGGAACAACAGACGGTGCGCGAGTTTGCATAGTACAATGAATTCTAGCATGCAGGTAATTGAAATCGTAAAATGTTCCTGACCCCAGGTGTAATCTACGCACATTAATATTGCTACGATTTACGAAGATATGTTTATATTAAAAAGTGGCAGAGATATGCAAATTTACTGAAAGGGCTAAAACCAGGGCTTCGAAAGTGCTGAATTTATCGCGTACCTCATATATCAGGGCAAGTTTTGTACGGACCAGGTCAGGGGGGGGGGGGGTAATATTTTCTTATGGGCTTGCAGATACTTCCATGTCGAAGATTCTGTGAATACTTTATGTGCATTTGGGAGAGTTAGGGAAATAATGGAGGGAAGGAGACATACACGGATTTTTTCTCCGTCGTAAGTCGCTTTGAACTGATGCACACATGCATGGCAGTCCGGGCTTGTTTTAAACTGGTAATTTTGTTTGTATTTGGGCTGCATCCATTGTCTGCCCGTCCAGTAGAACGTGTCCAAACACGGACAACACTGGAAGGACCCTGCTTCATTACCAACGAAAACAAATTGGAGTCACCAAGGCTGTTCGATTATAAATACACGGAAAGAAGCATTTTGCAGTAAATGTTCCCTGCCAAATTATTTTGTGTCAGTAATATTTTTCATTGTGGTGAGCACAAAAAAAAAATACTTGCAGAATCGTTACAAAAATATTTGTAACCGCCACAAAATATTTTTTCCGCATACGTTTTGGTGAACACAAAAAAAATGTTTATATCTACAATAGGTAGATAAGATGATTTATCGCGGGAAAAGTTTACTTGCTAGGCTTCAGTGTAATGTATTCGTTTCTGACGCTTTTATTTCGTTACTGGCGAGTCCCTATTTGACTGGGCCAATGGTAACTGTGGTGCGCTACTACTGGACGTCTGTGACTTGTCTGTAAACGACTAGACTGTGCTACATAACCGTCGTACAACAATACATGACTAGAGATGATGGTTTATCGCGGGAAAACTTGACTATTTGCTAGACTTCAACATACGCTCAGCTTATGAAAAGATAACTGGCTTTCGCTTGTACGTGGAGCTGTTGCCCCAATTTGACTAAGCCAATAAGAATCCTGCTATTGTAATATTTTATGCCTGTTATTGGTCTGCAGACCGTCAGTGGTTTCAAGGCTATGTTGGTGCAAAAAGTTTTCGCGATGTACCATCATCTCTAGATACATGACGCAGGACGCTACACTGATTTGCAGAATACACTGGTAGAAAACATTCTCGCGGTAAATCACCTTCTCTATATATAGGTTAGTTTCAAGAGGAGTCCTTGACTGGCGCATGAACGGCGTTGCAGTGTGTCACGCGTATTCTTTTTTACACGAAATCGCTTATATTATGTTTACCCACGAAAAACAAAAAAAGCTCTTGATACTATGATCCTATAGTTTTAAAATTTCAGCACGCTTGTTAGAAACACAATTGTCTGACTTTTCAAAATGGCTAAAACAGTTTGTTAGACTTCTGAAATATAACCTGAATTAGTAAAGTGCAAAACGAGATGCATACGTCTGGCCTTTACCTATATAATCCAAAAATAAAAATTGTATGGTCACCGCCTTAAGTCCCACAGCAAAAAGACTACAGGGGAAACCTTGCACGCCAGTTAGACGCACTGTGAATAGAGGCGATACCCTTCTCGTCGAGCGTGGTACTTTGGCTCTTATCGCCCCGCTGTTCTCACTCGTCAAACCCGGAAATTTGACACCAGTACACTCTCCTCTTAAATTGTGTAACATTTTTGAAAGTAGCCCCCCTACTTCGGTTTTTAAATCTATTTTTACATTAATTCCTGTGTTTCTTATTTTCGTAGTACAATAACTTATCAATGCTCGCACCAGAAACCCGACTAAATGCACCAACACCGAACATGTAATTTGTAGCCCACCGGCTTTAACAATATCTTCAAGTTGATAACTAACCAAAACAAAAAACTGTTTTATTCTTTCAAAGAATTAGGTTACGTAGTAAAACAATTTTGAACAAATCTACATTAAGGTTTTACGTACCTACTTTGCGTGTAGATATCATTCTACCCTTTAAAATTTTAAAATAATTTTAGAAAAAATAAACCTGAATGGAAAGGAACCCGTGATCATGCAATTTAAAAATTTTAAAACGTTTATTCCCTCGTCCTGGAGCTACGCGAAGCGCTCCGCGGGGAAGGTAATCCGTGCTAGGCCGGCGGGGAGAGGGGGGGGGGTGTGAAAGGGTGGGGTCCCCGCCGACCACCTGTCGCGCCGCCATCAATCAATGGTCGCATTAATAATGATCGCGCGCGCGACAAAACAAAGACCTGGCGGGGTAGCCGCTGACCGCGCGCGACCGAGCCTAATGAGCCGCTAGTGGGTGGTCTCTGGTCTCCTCGGGTGTAACCTATAGCGGGGTATGGGATGTTATGTGAGGGGAAGAGGGAGGGGAACCTCGTATGCTACCGCGCATGGATGAGGGGGAACTAACGACTCGCAACGATGGCCGGGGAAGATGCAAGCTCAGCATGCATCGCGCCACTGACTATACACCGTCCGTCCTTAGCTATTCATTCCGGGCATGCGCCACTCATTATCATCGTCATAATCGCACTTCACCCTGCAGTCCTCATCGTTTCTCCCCGACATGATTACCAGCCCACTATGGACACGTTACTGTCGGTATGGGTAATTGTATGATATTATGTATATGTATATACTTTATTTATTAAATCGGCACATGTAGCCGAAATTATCTTTTGGACGGAGCTGAAAGACACTTTCGGCATCTTAAAAAAAACGCGTGGGTGACTGGCTACACTACTTTTGTCTGAGTTTGGGGACATGGGCGTTAGTCATCAGCTAAAAAAAAAAAATTGTTAGAAGAAAAATCATATTAAAAGATTAAGGGCCGGTTACACCAACCTCTGTTAGGCATTTAACATTGGTTAAAGAGGCTTAACCGAAGGTTTAACGTGTTGGCTCTTCTGTTAATCCTCTTTAACAAATGTTAAATGCTTAACAGAAGTTGGTGATATAGGGCCTAAATTATTTCCACCAGTTTAATATTCAGTGTTTCGTTACGAAAAACTGCTAAAATAACGCTGTTTTGCACCTTGAAATTGAAATTTTCCCGGGAGATGACTTCCGGACTAAGATCCCTTACACAGGTCTATTTATTAGCCACACACTACTTTCGTTTCTAACAAGTACTTTTTTGAGTGCGAAAATGTCTGAATTGAGACTTTTCACTGCGGTATTTATGAAAGAGTATTCTTTTTCGGGAGACTGAATAAAATAGGCCTCTAGAGCGAACCTTTACCTTTCTTAGTGTTCGATAAAAAGACAGCGTTGTCGCTGAAAGTCCCATACTGTTCGGCGGGAACCTTGCACGCTAGTTCACCGCTTGGCTCGTGGCATTTGACGCCCTTATAGCTCCTTCACTCCAGAGCCTCTAACACCCTTAAAGGGGTTGTCGGTGTTTATATTATTCTCAGTTTTAACTTCCTCCCCCACCCCTTACCCAAATCCTGGCTATGCCTCTGAGGTGGGAGGTCACACCGCGTGGTGAAATCTAATCAGTAACTATATATATAAATAAATAAATAAATATATATATATATATATATATATATATATATATATATATTAGTGCTTTAAGAGGAGTCTTCGTCGATTTAAAATTTCCATGTTTGACGCATGGGAATAGCGGAGCGATACGAGCCAGAGTACATGCTGAACAAGAAGCATAACACACCGCACTAGGGCACGGCCCAAAAAAGAAAAACAACTGAAGTCTTAAGAGTTAAAATTAATTTAATATTTAATAAATAGTGATATTGTTATCAGTAG
Organism: Medauroidea extradentata; assembly: GCA_003012365.1. Classification (NCBI taxonomy): domain Eukaryota; kingdom Metazoa; phylum Arthropoda; class Insecta; order Phasmatodea; family Phasmatidae; genus Medauroidea; species Medauroidea extradentata. Next base: position 31,282 of record PNEQ01117397.1, on the reverse strand, counting down.
AATTTTCAAGGTTTAGCTATGAAAACTGCTAAAACAGCACTATTTTGCATCTTGAAATCTGAAATTTTCCCCGGGGGAGGTCCCCCGGACCCCTCCCCCCCCTCAAAGCTTGAAGATGTGGTTGCTGATGTGCCTTCTCCAAATGTTCATTCTAGTTGCGCCTATATCGCCTATATTCACAGCGTGCTAAACTGGCGTGCAAGGTTTTCCTTGTTTTTTTTTTTCTTCCCTCGTTTTCAATACGACTTGTACATTTTATTTTCGAATAGTATATTTAGAGACCAGTACATCCTCGTTTTGCGTTTTACGAATTCAAGTGATATTTTTTATTTTTGGAGTTACAGTTGACTAATGAAGCAATTTTTAAAGGCCATTCTGAGAGGACCGAAAATCATGTTTCTAAAAAGCATGCAGAATTTTTAAAATTTTAAAATTGTAGATTCAAGTGAGTTTTCTTTTCGTATATAAACATAATATGAGAAGTTAAACGGTTTCGCGTAAAAAAATAATACAAACCTTCTGTTTAAGCGAGTAATGTTTACATTACATACCCATTACTTGGTTAGTCTGAAAAGATTATATTCATAATTTAAAACCGAGCGATGTACCGGAACGGTAACACGTTGGACTCGCATTCTGGAGGACCCGGGTTTGTATCCCCGGCTCCGCGGCCATTTTTGTTTCTGTTTTCTATTGTTTCCCGAAATTGCTCCAGGAGAATGCTGGAATGGTTTCTTAACAAAGGCCATGGCCGACTCCTCTCCCAGCTCCTGTCATTGTACCAAGTTGATTCTCACCGCCCATAATGACTTAGCTGTCGACGAGACGATAAGTCCACCAGCCTTACCACGTACAATAATTTAATAATAATGCATTACTAATTGCGTCATCAGTATTGCTTATGTTATGTATTCAATATTTGGAAGCAATATAGAATTGTATTTCATTACAGCGCGGTAATGATACATTTTATATAGTGTATGTGTTTTTAAAGATCCAAACAAAAAAATCAGTGATTGTATCTCAGATTGTAATGCAATGCTCCACCACCATGTTTACATTTTTGAATTCTATTACAGTATATTTCTGGTATTTAGTTTCATGCCGTGAAGTATAAGACTATATTCACTCGTGCTTGAGAATTCCAGTTTTTTTACAGCTCTGCGAGCAGGCCTGTACTGAGCGCTATGTTTTAATTTATGGTCCAGGTGAATTGTTAGACTGCCCTGAATACAGGACGTTGCAACATCTCACATCTAGAGGTACAAATAAATGTCATATGAACATGGGTACGAAAATGCGCCGTTTATGCACTGCAGTTCAAAGTACATCGCGTACAATGTGTAGCGTGCGGGCTGTATCATGGTACTGGGGAATGCTATTGCAACAGACGAGAAGAATTTAATTGGACGGTACACACTGTGCGATGTGGCGTTACGCAGTAACATGATCCAGTCTATGCGCTGTGCACTGTAAGTCATGTACTTTGGACTGTACAATCGGTGCATACAACCGGTGCATTTTCAGACTTATGTTCATGTACCGTTTTTTGTTCATTTAGATGCGAAAATTCTTCCTCCGAAAGTTTACAACATATTGTATGAATAAAATACACAGGATGTCCCGGGAGGAAAGAGCAATATTCAGGGAGGCGATAGTACTGGTAATTGTGATCAAATAAGTTCATAAGAACATGGGATCAATATTGTGGAGATAGTCCCATTTGAATGTGAACATTGATAAGCTCTAAAATTACGGTTATTATTTAATTTACAGTTATGTTCCTCATATCAGTTACAAGTAAATTGTAGTACTTAATGAATAACACATTTTTTTTCCCACAGCTGTATTACGATGCACAACAGTTTTGTTTCATGTCATGTCAAACACAACATTCAAGTTCACAGTCCACATTAGTCGGTTAGCTGTGTATGTAAACACGTTTCCATGGCAACGCATTGCCTCCTTGATTGTGTCTTGACCTGTCACTGAAACTAGTAATATAACTGCAAATAACCAGAAACGGAAATTTGAGAGCTTATCTGTGTTAACGTTAAAATACCGAGATAGTCCATCTCGACAACCGATCCATATTGACTCCATGTTCATATTAACTTTTTTGATCACAATGACCAGTACTATCACCTCTTAGAATATTGCCATTTCCTCCTGGGACATCCAGTATTTTTTTTCCTCTGGAAAATAGTACAGGCGAAAGGCTGTACGTGCTGTTCACGGCTGCTGGCTTCAAGGCTTCCCTGTGCAAATTCCGAGAATCTAACGTGGTCTTCCCAGTCGTTACATTTGTTGTAATCGACGTCTTTGCATTTACGATTTACGATTTACAAGCACCGCCTGTCTGTGTCCCTCTTCTCTCTCTCTCTCTCTCTCTCTCTCTCTCTCTCTCTCTATCTCCGTAGCTCGGCAGGCGACACAACACCTCGCGGATTTGCCCTCGGCGGAATAAGTAAGCGAGTCCAAGGAACGAACACGGTTTGTCCTTGTCCGTTGCTCGCTGGCCTTTCGACAGTTTTGATGAGTCAACGGGTCGCCATTGTTCGTGGACTACTTGTGAGCTGTGTTGCCAAACGTTTAATCGAATAATGTAACTTTTATCTGTCGACGGTCTAGGTTTTTTCTTTACCTCCACCCTCCAGCCCAACCATCCATTTGTTTCGCAACTTGCAAACTGTCCAGTTGTTTTTTTTTTTTTTTTGTCATTGGCGGCAGTTTTTTTTTGTCGGTGAAACTTTCTTGAGCGTGTTTAGTGGGGATTGTTAGAAAATTTGATTGTACTGTAAATTTTTGAGCCATAACATTTATTAAAATTGTACTATCAAAATTTTCCCTTCGAAGAAGCATAGGATATATTCATAGTAAACTGCTTGAAATAAATAATAATGGAATCTTTATAAATTTGCTATGCAGAATCATTGTAAGGTAATTCTTGCAAGATAACCTATAATTATCTTGCAATGATTCTGTATGACTAATTAATGAAATGTTTCATTAGTATTTATGTCGAGCAGTTTATCAAGAATATATCCTATGATTTGTAGAAAAGAAATTTTTGATAATTTAATTTGAATAAATGTTACGGCTCAAAAACTGAATACACAATATCATTGACTAACACTTCCCTTTATTGTTACTGTTTTCTGCTACAAATTTAAAGTGAAACAATAAAAAATGTAGCAGATTCTGTTGTACATTCTTCTTTTCTTTCTATGAATGTGAATGTTCATTGTAAATACTTGGAGCTGTTGCCGTATTTGACTGAGCCAATAAGAATCCTGCTATTATAATATTTGGTGCCTATTATTTGTGTGCAGGCAGCTACGCTGTACCAGACGTAGGTATATCACCCAATCATATATGTCACAAGAAACTACAATATTTTCAGGGGTATATTGGCACGACATTTTTTTTCGCGATATACCATTGTCTCTACTCATACTGTAATAGTGTATATATAGGACTGCTGAATGTAGTATTTTACCAAGTAATAATGCAAATTTTCCAGGTCCCTACCAATAGCCATCAAGCAGATCTGCACGTAAAGGCGTTGAAACAAGAGCTTTATTCATAGAACAAATGTCGCCGCTGGCATGTCAGCCTAACACGGCGTCCTATCAACACCGCTTGCAGAATAAGGGTCATCTTCCTTTTCCTGTGCTCTCTCGTATGTTGGGAGTCTCTGCGCCTGTGATATCGAATAAAGTTGCAGCGCTAATCAGAAGGAAATTCGCAGTTGAATGAATGTACGAATGAGGCACGAAGTTCTTAGAGGACGAGGAAAGGAAAAGCATGGCCGACGGGACTTCTTAATTTGCTATATCTTTCCTTCATAGCTTCTAGCTACTCTGTCACCACCTCATTCAACACATCTCCTTCCTTGTCATCCCTTGGTTGTTGACAGTGGATAGAGCAATCGCCTCTCACCAAAGCAATCCGGGTTCAATTGCCGGCGGGGGTTGGTTCACGGATTTTCGCATCTGGGAATCGTGCCGGACGTTGCAACTGGTTGGCGGGTTTTCTCGGAGATCTCCAGTTTCCCACGCCCTTTCATTCTGGAGCTGCTACATACTCGCATCACGTCACCCCTCACCAGCGGTAAAGACCTAGATGTTAAATGCTAACCAAAATCTCTTAAATTTTCGAGTGATTCTGGCGTTCGTATCGCGAATGCTGGTTGCCTCGCTACCGTATGTCCCTTTTTTTGCAGACAGATCGGAATGTGATGGTGGGTGGCACGTCATAGTTGCGAGGGTGGCCGATGGGAGCCACGATACATCACCTTTCTCCCCGTATGTAGCAACACTCACGCCAGAGCCAAATAAACGTGGAGGTAGAGGAGTTGGTAAGTCGCCCCCCCCCCCAACCCGACCAAGGTTTACATAATCGCTGCTGAAGGCACGTCACGCACAAGCCTCCCGCGGAAGAAGGGAGGGGGTGAGGGTGTCAAGACGCTTTGATTCTAATCCAATTAACAAACGCGCCCCGCGACGGATCTCAAAGGCGTCTTGTCTCTCGCGATACGACCAAAACACAGTCGCGGGAACGCACACACACACACACACACACACACACGGGGGTTGGCACAAAGACTGGGGCGCCGCACTGGAGTCCCAGCCCTGAGCCCCGACCGCCAACACCCCCAAGTGTGGCTGCAGGGGTTGGTTGGCAAGAGCTGGAGGGTGAAGACGTTTGTACGTACCATGTGTCGCCGTCGCCTTCGTCAAGTTTCCCGCATACATCACCGCTCGAGCAAGACATTTCCCGCACCTCGTCGAGCTGATGTTACCCTTCTCGAGCAGAGAGAGAGAAAATAAATATCGCAGAACATTGTAGCTATGTACACAGCCGCTTCGCACACGTTTAAGGGCATTACATACCTGAGAGCTGTGGCTTGAGCTAACATACGTCTTTACACGTTAAGGGTGTTAAAAGTGCTATAAATCATAATTTTATATTTATATGAAATAGTGTTAGTTTTGTAGACGATACTTGTGAGTGAAATTTCCTCTTGCAAAACAATTTTATCTCGCATAGTTTTCTCATAACGGTGCGACGAAGTCATAATTTGCGTGTTATGCTGCCATGCAAATAGTGAAAACCAGTTGACTTATGTAAGTTAAGTAATTCACAGTGAAATAACATGCCACGGACTACGTACTAAAACATTAAGAAACATCCCGCAAACTATTTTTATATAAAAAAATTTTCGAATTTTGTAAATTTTTTTTGTACTTCTGTGATTTTTTAAAAAATTCAAAATATAGCATTGTGGGTTTTAAAATGTTTTATTGCAGAGCTAATGGGATGTGAATTCACAGTGAATTATTTCATTTAATTATATTGATTGGTTTTCACTAATTGCATGGCAGTGTAACAAGCAAATTATGACTTTGACGCACAGTTATGAGAAAACTAAGAGAGATGAAATTGTTTTGTAAGAGGAAACTACACTCACAAGTATTGTCTACAAAACTAACGATATTTTATCAAAATATAAAATTAAGATTTGATCGCACTTGAACATTATTTAGAGGCCTCTATAAATGGGCTGTGTTTGTGTGTGAGGCAGGAGAGGTAAGAGTATCATTGACCGGAGTATGTAATGTATAGAGATGTTGGTATATGTGAAAAATTTTTGTGCCAACATATCCTTGAAAATACTGTAGTTCCTTGTGACATGTTTGATTGGGTGATATACGTCTGGTACAGCGTAGCTGTCTGCAGACAAATAATAGGCACCGCAGATAATCTTGTTTCTTCTTCATTTTTCTTCTCACTGGGATCTCTGATACCAATTGTTTCCAGTTTCCACAAGTCAGTTATATTAGCTGTGGAGATAGAAGCCATTGTAAGAGTCATAGCAAGATTGTTATTGCAGTTTGTATCACATGAAAATTTTTCTGTTCCCATCAGAGTCCATCCAAATAAAGTCACAACCGCAACCACTCCAGTTGAAAGTATAATCCTATTGCCTGACCTGATTGTTCCAGCCACATCAGCTCCTATCAATATTACAATAGATTCACGTATGTCAGGTATTCATTTTATTCCTAGTTTTCTGAGATCTTTTGTACAACAATGCTTTGATTAGTAATGGGAATGTTAGAAGCTATTTCTAACCGATCTAATGCAGAAAAATTGCAAGCATAACTTCCGTTTAGGTCTTGTAAAGGAGCTTTATAACAAGTGTGTTTCAATAACCCGATGTTACAACCTCCAAACAAATAGTGAATCAGTTGTTCCTCACCTAATTGTGAATAATTAATTTATTTTGCCAAACTACTTAAAATATATGATCTCTGCGAACCACTATCAACTAATACACGACTTTTCTTATGATAGTCTCCATTATGTATGATAAGAGCAAATGTTTGCAAATAGATTTCGTTACAGCAATTATCAGTTAGACCATGATGTAATGCGAGTAGATCTGCTTCCGATGTCGGTACAAGAAATCTCTTTTCTTTGTCTATTATCAAACTATTAGTAGTTTTCTTGTCACACATTAGGGAAACACGTTGTCCTCCACATGAACTGCACCTTGCTTGACATCTCCAAGCATGATGTCCTCTTTTAGTACACGCGAAACAGCAACCAGATCGAAAAAGGCACTTCATTTTTCTTCATACGACATATCTAAAACTTTATTGCATGGAACTGACCGATGGCTATCATTACAAAAGGGACATTTTTCAATACGGTTGACCATGGATAATTCATTAGCTGTAACAAAGTGTTCTTTTTCAAGGTTAATCAATTTACTTCTTCCATTGGACTTCTTATGCGCTATTTCAGGCAGAGCCTTAGCCATAGCTACTCTTTCTTCTGCTTGTACCTCTTTTATAATACATTTTATAAGATATTTAATCTGTTCATTCGAAGGTGCTTCGATATCACTGTTTGTTCGTTCCCAATTTAACAATGTATCTACAGGCAGACAAGACTCTACCAAAGGAAGAATAATGGCAGCATAAGTGTCGGACATTATATCTAAGGTTTCTAAAGCCCTTAAGTGTGATTCTAATTTATCTTAAAGTAGAGACAATGTTTTGTCTTCTTGATCCACAACTAATTTCATCAATTCTCTGATGTAAAAATTGTATAAGAAGATCTTTTCGACCAAACCTTTCCTTTAAAGTATGAACGGCTTTGGCATAATTTTCTTCAAAAGGTGGAAAACATTCAACTACAGATATAACCAACTCCAGCTTAGGTAATCTAATATGATTTCGTCTATTTGCACTAATTTCAGATACAGAATTGTCAACTATAACCTGAGTTTGTTGTAAGATATTAACTTTATATTTTAGTGAATGAAACTTTTCATTATAATTATCAGTTGACTCTAACTCTTGAGTAATCACATCTTCACTTTCTTCCGTCTCATAAAGTAGCACCTTGACTTCAAGGTCAACGCCAGACATCTCACAATACCTTGCTTCAAACACTAAAAATTTAGTGTTAATTATCTCTTCCGCCCCTGTCACTAACAAGTTATCAATAACATCAAATTGTTTTGAGAATACTGCCCTCAAAACTCTCCTCTTCTTTAAGGCTGTCCTTAATTCGTCTTCTTTTCCCATATTGGAATAATTACAGTTTACTGAAATCAATTTTTCTCTATTGCCATCGATTGTCCTGTCGCGGTCGCCATATGATATTTAACGGTTCAATTTTGTAGAGGAAATTGATTTAGAGAAAATTAACTATAATTATTTCAACCTGTAAAACTTCTGTCTTTATTTATTTTCATAAATAACAAGAAAATACAGCTACTCTTTTCATCCAAAGACGTACATCAATTCTCTTTTCCTTTTATTACTTAGTTCATTTCTCACAATAGTGTTTGAAAAGTCGACGAGGATGAGAGAAACCAGAACCTGCTTTATATAAGAATTCTGATATGTTGAGGTCATAGGAAGATTTCAAGTTCTAGGCCGTCGTAACCAGCCGCCGTGAAATAAGTTATTATGACTGGCTGGAGAGATATTTAAAGTATTTCCTTTTAGCGGACGCCGCGAGGTGGTTTGTTCTTTGTTTGGCGCGGTACGTAATCTATAATTGAATCTGAATTCCGTCGCCCAAACGTGACAGTGTTGTATTGCCAGTGTGTCCCGGTACGCCCTGGTTACCGAGGTTGTTTGCGTCCCTAGCATAGCAAGGGATGTCGAAGTGGGAACATAAAATAAGTTGTGTTAAAATTACCTTTCATATAAGGCAAGAAGCTAAGATTCCACTATACACCTGATGTACAAATTCTTTGTTTTGAAGCCGTAATATTTGTTTTACAGCATAAATAAAAATATTTATTTGAAGAATCAATTTAATGTGTGTGTTCTTTAACGTTTCTGCCCTTAATTTGCATTACTTGATAAATGTAATTTGTGAACAGTGACAGAAAATAATTAAAATCAATTTTTTTCAATCACTGTTTACAAATTGCATTTAACGCACAAAACAATTTTAGTGCAGAACTGTTAAAGAACACACACATTAAATTGGTTCTTGAATCAATCATTTTGGATTTATACTCTAAAACGAATGTTTACGGCTTTAAAACAATGAATTTGCACAGCAGGTGTATAGTGGTATCTTACGTTACACCACAGAAAGTTATTTTTTTTTTCAGGAATGTTACTTATTTGGGTGGCATTAAACAGAAAGGAACCTACCCACAGTTAACTGGAACTGCGATTTTCATGGTCAAAGTTTTCTATGTTTACCTAGGACTCATATAAACAATTTTTTTCTCGGATCTTATTTTTCTTCAAAAAATTTGATTTAATACTTATTTTTCTAAGACGTACTTCGGGCCTTCTCCTTCAACGAGGTATGATTTATCTTCAAATCGATTCATTTGTTGGTTAGTTCCGTTCTGCTTAATGCCGCCCATTTAGGGTGCCATATACCATGTGCTTAAAATGCGTTGTAGTGTATTCATAAACAGTTTTTTTTTTAAACGAAACTATTCCACATGTGCCTATTGTGCCAACTTACGAAAAGAAAAACGTCGGACTAGCTTGGAATGTCATTGTTAAGACCATGCATGCTCTTTAGTTTCTGTGTTTTTTTTTTTTTGCGATATTTTTTATGCTTAAACGAGAGCAGATATAAAAAAAATCTGTCCGTGATTTAAGCAAGAAATTATGCGAGTTCGACTAAAAGGTTAACCAGAATTTCGTTAGTTACATCATTAGCTAAACCATAGTATTTACTGCCTTGAAAAAAAAAAACAGCCAACGTGTAGAAGACGATTTCAAACAAAACTGCCAGACAGAATTTCTGATATCTGCTCTCGTTTAGGCGTAAAAATTTAATATCGATAAAAAAAGTAGAAACTAGAGAGTACGGCCTTAATGCCTTGGTCGTTCATTTATTTCAAACAATTGCAAATAACTCGAATATTTTTTAATCAAATGCTTTTAACAATTTTGAGACTGTGTACAGTCATAAGGTACACAATTTTTTTTTGCCAGAACGTTGTTTTAAAATAATGTACAGTTTGCTAGCAAAAAAATTATTTTGCTTCGTTTTGGCTTATTTTGACGACAAAATATGTGATATTTCAGGGGCAATAATTTGGTGTATTGCAACAGAATCATACATATACAAACAATGATATGTAAGTGTTAAAACTGTAAGAATGAATTTTGGATATATGTGTTAATTTACGTTAAAAATATATATATATTTTTGAAACCACTGCAAAACTAAAGAGCGAGGCCTTAAGACATCACGCTCATTAAAGTCTCTGTTTGTAAGCCCTTCATCATAGCTAAAATCGGCCTTTTCAAACTGCCGAATTTCAAAACTGGTTGTATGCGAAACTCAGATTGCGACGCGCACTGCATTTCGCTACAGACTTTCTACCAATAAAATTATATGGTCACCGTTTAGTATTCCGTAGTAAAATCGGTTCGGCGGGAAGCTTGCACGCTAGTTCAGCGCTTAGTTCGTTGAGGCGAGGCGGCATTTGATACACATGAGTTATTCTTGTGTTGTGATTATTTTGTCTCTTTTCGTTTCGAATCTTCTATTTATTCTCTGTCGTGGATGTGAATTATACTATTATCAAATATTGTACAAGGACAATATGGGAAAGTCAGAAGAAAAACAGGAGACATGTTATTTAATTCCAGTTCACGCCGATATGAGCGCTGTTCCTTCTACAGTAGCACATTGCTCTATGTGTAGTTTTAGTTCCATATTTTGTTATTTATAAATTGAAATGTAATCATGATTTTAGAAAATAATTATGCTCTTTTAGTTATTATTTTGATGAGATAAAATTTAAAATACTTATAAACACATTCTAATACTATTAACCTAAGAGGAATTTAGTCGTAAATGTATAAACACCATAGAAAATAGAGATGTAAGAATGCAAACTTTGCTAGTGTTTCCAGTTCACGCCGTTGATAAAACGTCTCCCGCTCCAACAATGCTAAAAGGCTGTACTTTCCCATATTGTCCTTGTACGATATTTGCTATTATAGTGTAATTTTTTACAAAGGAAAATTAATGTGCCATACAAAAAAGTGAACATACTTGCCAGGTAAATTTCCCTATGTATTTTTATAGCGTAACAGCAGTATGCAGAGGATAATAGAATCGACCGATGCACTTGGTTTCCTTCTTGGAAGATTGTGAGGAAAATTTGTATGCTGATGTTCCGTGCTTTAATGAGCACTCTCTGTTCTCGAGTAGAACAGAATACTTGTTTGTAACAAGAATATATATTTTTTCGTCATGTCAGTTGTTGCGATGATCGACATGATATTGCTTACGTGATAATTATATTTTTAAAAAATAATTTTTTTATTATTCTTGACAATACGGTCTCCAAAGTGCTGTATAACATAATATCGCCTTTTTAGTATTGTTGAAATTTCTGTTTATTAAACAACTTAGTTTTGAACGGAAAAAACATGGTTTCAGATAATCACCTATTTGTAGAAATGTTAATTATCTGATTAGTGATAAAATTATATAATGTTTTCTCGTGCAAAAACAAAGGTTGGGCTAGTTATTAAATGCAATTTTTAACAAAACTTTGAGAATAATTTACGATATGTACCTATATTTAAAGTTAAAAAAAACAAAATGTATGTCAGCACATATATATTTTAATGGACAGTAAAATAATATATCGTTAAAGAAAAACCTCTTGAAAATCATTCTCCGAAATGAAGCTTTCGTTGAAATACGCGTATTTTTTAGTATGAAATTGTGTGTTTTGGAAGAGAATTGCAGAGTAAAAAAGTATTTCTGTATGGCAAAAAAGTCATTATTTTGAGACTGTTCAGTTTGCCGTAAATATCTGTCATAACATATTTTAAGTTTTACTCAGTTTTCGGTCCTAAAGGTTTTTCAACAACAATTTTATTTTCTTTGTGGCAAATAAGAATTTTTTTCAACATGAAGTTAGTATTAAAATAACAACAGCTAGTATTGCTATAAAGACAGCTAGTATACTTTTAAAAACAGAAACACAATTCTTTGTTACCATTTTTAGATAGGCCCTACTAGAAAAAAAAGATTGTTTACTTTTCATTGATAAAATTTTTGTTACAAAAGAAGTTCTTTGAGAGCGTGTTTATAGTTGTACAAGATATAATTGGTAGATAACCAATCTTTACGGAGTTTTTGTTTGTAATACGTTCAACAATATTTGTCAGTGTAATTCACAGTTAACATTCATTTAAGCCCTTCTGTGTAGTTTTTTTTTTTGCGTTGAGTACTAACCGTGACTGTAAGGATTAAAAAAAAATTATCACGCACAAACCGTAAAAAATTGTGCCCTTATTCACAAGGAATGTTCGACCCCGCCTACGGAAAGGAAGTTGTAAAATGCAAAAATTTGCAATTCGTTTAAAACGCGCTAAGATAAAATTTTATTGCTCTGTATTCCGTTTCCACCCTTGAATAAACGAATACACGCGAGCGCTGCGTAAGTTACGACTGTCATCTAATCTCGTCATCAGAAAAAACAGGGCGTTGGCCGCTCTAATTTTGTGAGAAATGTGTTTGTTTGCCATGTGTTGGTGATATTAATACGACGGTGATAATCTGCACAGCGTGTGTCACTTCCAAGATGTGTGTGCTGATGTGCTGCCAGGAGAAGTGAGTTCTTTCCCGCTTCTCTGGCTGTTGAACCACGTTGTAGCACAGTAAAACACTATCGTTGCCTCAACACAATTATAGTTTAAATATGAGCCGCTGTAAAGTTACTTTAGCGCAAAGAAAATTTTTGTTTAATAGTTACATTAATGATTACAAAAATTGTGTTATTGTTAAGTGAGAGTGTTAGATTATTTTTTTTTTATTTTTCAGTTTTCGAGCCTTAATATTTATTGAAGTTGTATTATCAAAATTTTCTCTTTGACAAGATATATTATATATTTTTGACGAACGGCTTGACTTAAATTTTAATGAAATCTTTCGTTAATCAACAAGTATGATTACGAAGGTAAGATTCCACTTCAGCCAACTTTGAAAAAAAAAACAGTTTTGTCACTAAACTATAAGTTAAAAGGGAAACGTACAATTGAACATTGATTTGTTAGGATTCAAGAAAATTTAATATTACGTAACATAATATATTTTATGTACAAAGAGTTATATGCATTTAAATTTGAAGGAATGTTTTCCTTTTTTATCTTAATTAGTTCAGGGGACTTGGATGTTCGTTATTACAATAATTTACAGACTTTTTTCATAATACAAGTGTTGTTAATTACAGGACTAGTGTGTTCTGTGCCGCCGTACCTACATTATACTAATCACACATTTACAACGTTACTGTTGTAGATTCACCATACCATACATCACATAAACAAATAATACACTACACTCTAAAAATAGTTTGTAAATTTGCTACACGTGCGTACAGTAGCGCTAAGAAAGTAGGTATGGTAGAATAGTTTTCCAGACATCCATGGTAGCACTCCTAAACGCTTTTATAGAACAGTAAAGTATACACTAAAGTTACTACTTGTATTGTAACAAATGTAAAAGTTTGTATATTTACAAGACGGAAGTATGACAACTGTTCCATACTGCGTTTACGTTAATTACTTCCTAAACATTTTAGAAAGTTTTTTTTACAGTGACAGCGACTTTCGCGGCGAATAGCGAATCATGCCATAATGATGGGGTTAAGAAGGGAATATTTTCCTTTTACAACTTATTTCAACATACTATGCCCTGTAGCAGTGTAAGAAATACTGGGTTATTTTCTTTCTTTATCTCTATCAATGAAGTTACATATAAAGTACAACGTGGCTGTCTCAGTTCATTTTCGGTAAAATGTGGAATTTTCCCTTTTTCATTTCATCCATTCAGTTTGTCATGCAGAATGATTGCAAGTTCAATATAAAGTGAACATGTAACTCTAAATACCTTCTATGCCTCAATATTGCCACAATTACTAAACGTAATTTAAAACAGAAGTTACTGAAAAAAATCGATAGATTAAATTTAGCATCTAGCTCAACCCTGAAGATAATTTATTTGAAAGTTTGGTGGTGAACATTGTTGTATTTTTAGCACAATATTTTTGTTGAAGAAATTATTATCTTTGCTACAAATATACTCATATTAGCTGTCCCTTTGCGACTTCGCCCGCGTGTACTATAGAAAAGAGTAACTAACTTTTAATTACATATTAATTGATGGTGTTACTATATTCTCTGTATATCTTTAAAACAATAAACACAAACAGCTTTATCCAGTTCGCTTCGCTGAGCGTACTTTAATTGCAGAACATCTTTGTTTTTAATTCATCTTTATTTCTCTATGAAATTGCTGCACGGCTGCGGCTTTGCCCGCGTGAAATTATGTATTGTAAACAGTAACTCTGGATAAAATATGTGATGAAGGCGTTTAACAGCTAGCGTACTTAATAACAGTGAACTATAAATTGTCTTAGCTCAGTGCACGGCCGTAGAAGAACAGGTCTGGACATTCGCCTGGAAACTTGACCCCCTTGTTGTTTGGCTGTAGTTCACCAAGTTACCGAGAATATTGTGTTTTATTGGCGCTTCAGTTAGGGCGGTCGGACTAAACTCCGCCCACTTCCTTTCTGCTAAGGTAAACAATTTATAAAAAAGTATTTTTTTATCAATTTATGAAATACTTTCTTCGCTCACAAATTTAAGAAAAGGCTCCAGCAATCTTTATTTTCTTTATAAATTTAACAATGAAAAAAAGTGGACGGAGTTTTGAGTCCGACCGCCCGGAAAAAAGCGCCAAAAAGTACGGCATTCTCGGTAACTTGACGAACTACAGCCAAACAACAAGGGGGTCAAGCAGAATACATTGTTAGATAGGTGAGTGTCCAGACCTGTTCTTCCACGACCGTGGCTCAGTGTAAAGAGCGCGCGCAATATGCTTGTATGATATCATAGTAATTCCCATCGTTAAGTCTTGCACGGGATACGAACTCGTATCCCCACCCCTCCCACACCGTAAAACTTAATACAATACCTGAGTGAATGCTTAAAGGCAGGCCGTGATAATTCTTTCGTATGTACAGGCTACAGTCCAAAGAGGTTTTATTTATGAGTAGGTTGGAAAAAAGGAACAACTGTTGAATTATTTCTCCCTGATCATTCTCTTTTTTCGGGAGACTGTAACATTTTACTGCTTTTCACATCCTTAATTTTCGAATTTTCATAAAATCCTGAATTTGATTTGTAGATATTTACATAAGATTCAGTCTTATCAAAAAAATCATCTCGATATCTCAACGGGTATAAGCTGTACAGATGATTATTTGAAAACAAATTTAATTTTTTAACAGCTTTCAAAGACGAATTTCGAAAAATCTTGAATTTTTTTTTTTTTATGTTTACGTAAGATTTATTTTAAAGCAAAACACATTTCAATATTTTCACTGGTTTAGGAGATAAGTGGGATTAATTAAAAACACGTTTTATTTTTTTGAGAGCTTTCAAGGACGAATTTTGAAAAATTCTAAAAATACTTTTTAGGTATTTACTTAAGCATCATTTTAAAGAAAAAACCACCTCACTATCTGAAATAGTTGAGGAGAAATCACGGATTATTGAATAACACATTTTACGACTTTTCAGTTTTCACCCCCTTAATTTTCGAATTTCGCAAAATCGAAAATTTTGCAAATATGCATTTGTTTGGGCAATATTTTAAAGTTAAAAAAATTATGGTAGCTTTCCCGGTTAATGAAATATCAGGGATTCTTTTCACTTTGTTAATTATCGAATTTCGAAAAATCCATCCTTATTGGGTGCCTATGGGGTAAGGGGAAGCTTCCCTCAAAATTGCATAGTTCTAGGTCCAGCGGATTGGGCTGTGCGTTGATGAGCGAGTGAGTGAGTGTGTCAGGACACTTCATTTTATTTATTAAGATTATTTTCAAAGAAAACTTTTCATAGACAAAATGTGACACAAAACATGTTTTCCACTTTTTCTTTGCTGTACGGTGAAATTTATTTACCGCGAGCAAAATACCTTTGCGGCAAAGTTGATTTGCAATGAATCATACATAAACAAAATTTTGTTTTGTCTGTAAATAGAGCAAATGGTCAACATTGTTACAACACATGACTGGTAACATCAGAATGCGTTTGGCTGGTAAAGCTACTATTGGTGAATAGGAAACTAATTTACTACATATACTTTCTTAACACTTCTATACATAGTTGTACTAAATTATAAATAATTATTTCAGTGTAGCTTTGTGAGCTTAGCCGTCAACCTCTGTACCCACTGAAAGTAGGGTACTCAAGTTGCTGAAACCAATCGGTTCACTGGCAGGTGTAACAACAATTTCTGCGTCCGAATGCTACAACTTTTGCAAATACCCTTTAGAAGCGAATTGCTACTTTGAATTTTAAAGAAGTGCTATATAGGCCCTTAACGTAAAAGGGCTGAAATATGGTAATCTGTCAAACCAGGAAAATTTTATTTTTGCTTGGTTTATGTCATATTGTGTAGCATTTAGATAACATTTAGATAGCGCCCACGATTTATGTTGAAAATAATTATGCAACAGTTTGTTTCAATGCCTTATGTGCACATATGAAGCTCTGCTTCATGGTCAGTGATTGGCTGTTTTTAACTCTCGGCGTCTCGGGGTTTTACCCGCAAGTCACAGACGTGTGCACAGTAAAAAAAATTGTGTACTTTTACAAAAAGGTTTTTTTGGAAACCAGTTTCCAAAAAAGTTCTTTGTAACACTACGAAAATATTTTGTAAAATTTACAAAAATCTTGTAAATTTTACGAAAATATTTTGTAAAATTTACAAAAATCTTGTAAATTTACAAATTTATTTGTATATTTATAAACTTTTCTGTAAATCTACAAACAAATGTTGTATATTTACAGCTAATATCTGGTTCAGTTTACAATAATTTCTTGTAGTGTTACAAAAAAAATTTTTTGGAAACTAGTTTCCAAAAAATGTTTTTGTGAAAGTACGAAATGTTTTGTAAAATGTGAAAGTTTTCCTAGGTTTATTTTGTTTCAATTCGAAAAATCTGCTCGTTTGCATTATTTTACTAGTTCCCAAAGTTGTTTACGATATTTGTAACCACTTTAAAAAGGTTTCTGACATCTTATTTTTATTATCTGACTGATAATGTTCTGATATTACGTTACAAGAATTTCCTTGTAAATGTACAAATTTTTTTTACTGTGTGGTGTCGCAGTAACCTTGTTCCTGTTGGCACAGTCAAATGAGCCACGTCTGTGCAGTAGTACATTCTGTCAATAACCATGAAGCGAAGCAGCAGATGAGCACGTAAGGCATTGATACAAACTGTTGCAAAATTATTTTCATAAAAAAAAAGTTTTCCAGTGTGTAGATGCCACGATTGGCTATAGTTAGGGACTGGAAAATTTCGCGCATTCAATAACCTGTAGGCTAGAATCCATTGTCCTATGCACATTCAAGCCCCGTCTATTCGTTGATTGTCTGTTGTTCCACAGAGTAGCAGTCAGTTGACAAATAGTCGGGGCTTGAGTATGTATAGTGCAATGGATTCTAGCGTGCAGGTTATTGAATTCGCGAGATTTTCCAGTCCCTAGCTGTAGTTCAATCGTATGTCATTTAAAAGGAAGAAAATAGTAAAAACGCAAGTATTGAAAGTTTTTTTAAAGCAAGCATCCCCAGACATATAATTACAGACGAAATTATTTCATTTAAATTTACGTGCAATTTACACTGAGAAAAAAATTTTGTTGGTGCAAACAAAATTTGTTTGAATGAACCAAATCATTTGTTTGTATAGGGGCAAAGCAATATTTGTTTGCTCGTACCAAATTATTTTGTTCCCTTAATTTGTTTGAGGCAAATAGCTGAATTTTGTCAGCAGTACCAAATATTTAGCTTGCCATAAAAATATTTCGTTGACCAAATTAAAAGCACATGCAATATTTTAAGAACTAAAAAATTATATTTTATAAAATTGAAAATTTTTTAACTTTTTAAGAGCTTTAAAAAAAAATGGTCGTGCCGGGATTTGACCCATTATCCCTTCAGGTGCCTCTTTCTGCCCATGACCTAACCAACTGAGCTACGAGTACTTCCATAGCAATGAGATTGTTATTTGTAAAGGAATAGTTAAGTCGTGCACCGCAGGGCCGCAGCACGAAGAACGAGTCGTTCAGCAGCGGTGTTTTTCAAGTTTATAGCATTTTCTTTTGTGATCAATCGAATTAACCACTTTGAAATTGTTATAGCTAAAATTAAGATACTAGAATTATGCTGATTAACAGTTTAGACGTACTACTTGAGGCACAAACTTATATTTAGAATGTTGAGGTATACAGTGTTCGCCATCTTGTCGCTCACGCACGCCAGACTGCCATCTTCCGCAAGTCAACCAAATGTATTTAGTTTCGCCAACAAAATCATTTAGTCAATCGAAAAAAAAATGGTTGGTTCAAAGCACTTCACTTATAACTAACAATATTATTTTGTTGACAAGTTGTAACGAGTTGTTTGTTTACACAAAATATTTATTCGACGTCCTGTAGCAATCAAATATACGTTTGGCACAAACAAATTACGTTTAAATGAATAATTTGGTCGAGGGAAATAATTAAATTTGTTTGGAGGACTCCAAGCTTGGTCTACCAACAAAATATTGTTTAACTGAAGCAAACATCACCCAAACAAATATATTTAGTATAATGAAACAATTCTTTCTCTCAGTGTACGTCTTTGAAGCACGGGAATACTACGCACAGTTAAAATTTTCCATGGGAGAAATAACTAGTAACGTTTGGAAGGTAAAATTATTTCGTGCAAATATAAAATTATTAATTTTTCACACTTGAAAAGGCTGTGTATGAGAATATAAGACCTAATATGGTTCTCTGATTATCGTGTGTGTTTCATTAACAATAATTGGGCGTACAGTGTTTTTTCCACATTGAAATGTAGACTTGAAATACGTTCCCGGCGCAATGTTTCAGCAAGGTGAGTAATTCCTGCCCCTTTGTACAGTCACGTGCGTCTCACGTGTCAACCTCTGTCACACTGCAGACCATAAATATAGTGTACAAAACAGTCTGGACGGAATCAAAGCACCACGCTGCTTGACACGGCATTCAAGGCTTCACATTTGCATATGTAAAGTCGTGAAAGATGGAGTACTAACTGTAGTGTTCGGCAGGGGGAGGGGTCAAATACAGTGTGTCGGGCTGCATAACCGTAAGGCGCGGCAGAACACCGGTTCTGTCGCTTGACTACGTTCGTTAGTACACGGTCCTGTTGCACTATAATATATTTATTGAATCTCATTTTTATAAAATTCAGTTTATTTAATAGATCAAATATCAATTGAATTACATTTATTGAATTTAGTTTATTGAACACTTTATCACTTCAGAACGATTCAACAAATTCGGTTGAATAAACTTTGAAGTGGCCATTTGAATCTTATCACACAATTTTTAACCAAATGATGCACGAAATAAATAATGGAGCTATTTTAAAACCAATCAACGTGCACTACACGTAAAGGATTTGAATAAACCAATACATTTATTATTATTTTTTTTTTATGTTTCAGTTTTCATACAGTACTTAATTAATACTATATTTGAATTAATATTGCCAGAAAAACCTCTTCTCTCTTCTAAAAAATCTTGCTTCAAAAAAATTTCAAACTTGTTCGAAACGAAAATTTTTAAAGAAATTCAAGACATTCAGCAAATTGAAAGACAAAATGGCCGCGGTTATGACGTCTGAACGGCATTGCATGGCATTCAGTAAATTGAATCCGATATATTTCAAACAAATTTGAAGCGAAGTTTGATTGTGTGACGGGCCTTCACTAACGATAATTCTCGACTGTTAACAAAGTCAGTGCCCTCTGTGTCTGAAATTACGGTATGTACAGTTTCTTCGGCTTTCCATGCATGTTTTTTGTGCTTCCGCATACGGTTCGTAGTTTTCTGATTTTTATTTTCGCAAGACGTCGGTAATAATATTTTACTTTATTTCACTGACTTAGTTACGCGAGGAATATTTTATCGGTTGAAAAGATAAAGTAACCTTGGATTTACTTCATCTGAGGTTAGTCTGAGTAAAAGGTGTCAGTTTGGTTGTGTTGCGTTCAATGTTTGGCGCACTGTTCTATGTCGCATATAAGAGAAGAACTATTATAGTTATACGTACTATAATGATTGCAGTGAGAAAATGAAAAAGGAAAGGCAAATGAAGCGTTTATGTAATGAAGACACTATAAAAAGCGTACGTTTAAACCTAGCTAGGAGTCAAGTTTTTCCGCAATAAAACATTGTTTCAGATTATACATTATTTGTAATAACATTGCTTACAAGTTTATAGACATGGGCAACGGCAATACTATTTTTCTTGTTTAGGGATGTAGCCTATGTATTTTGTTTTCTTTCAGAGAATGTTTTAATGCTTTTGCTGTGCATATACTTGACATTTTTTAAAATGTTAATGCTACTTGTGTGAATTTGAACCTCATGGACGTAATCACGAATTGTGACATGATATTTGGTTTCATTGTTCTGTTTCAGGTAAGTGTAATGTGGAGTGCTCCTACGCATTGACGGCTGGTTACGAAAGCTGTTGCGGACTCTTCGGTAGACAGTAGCACAGGTCCAATCACCAAACCTGGTATGTAATCCGCCTGCTAGGAGACAACTGCCGTGATAGCTGCCGTACCAGTTGGTATAGCGACGGCTAGTCATTTTGCCTAAAACAAAGTTTACGTAAAATTAAAGCCCCTCTCCTAACACGCACAGATGACATTTTGCCTAAATATTATTTTCTTTGCCTAAATTCGAATTGCCTGTAGTAATTTAGCCTGCTGACGTTTTGCCTAAAAGTAATTTTGCCCAAAGTCATAGTTCCTAATGTTGTTTTGCCTGCGATTGGACAAAATATTTTTAGGCAAAAGACGTGTACCCGGTATAGCACCTGGTATGGCGGATCTTGTGCAAGTCTGTGTTGAGTATAACGCTATGTAATTAACGTCTTTAGGAAGAACCGTGTCAGGTAACTATGTCCAGTGCTACTCTGAAAAAGGATAGAAAATTGTGTGGGAGAAATGTCGTCCTTATGATGCAGTCGGGCGACATGAAGTGTTCGACGTGGCGAATTCCAACGCTAACTTTCGAAGACTAAAATGTTGTTGATAGGCGAAGATCTGCAAGATATTTCAAGGCGGATTGTGGGAAACTAAACTAAAGGTTTCAAACCTGCTGCATTCTCTAAAAATAAGTTATTTTGGTAGACTATGTGTTACTATTTTCATTGTTCTGTTTGTACCTTAATTGCCAGTATTTTTGTCTTGTTTATCATTTAAATTTTTTTTTTCTCGTGAGCAATTTTGTAAGTTTTAATAACCGATTATGGAGGAGACAGAGTACCAGGCAGGTGTTTCTTCCACAATTATACTGATAATGTAGTGAGTATTGTGTATGTATGTGTACACTCTACGCATAAAGTCAGAACTGGTACTGATCGCAAGATTTGACTATCTGATTATTTACGTGTTAGAAGATGACATGAAAAATAAGTGCATTATGTAACAATTTGAAACAATGCGAGCTGCAGCTGCAAATAAATTTGTTTTACATCATTTGTGAATTAAAATTAACATAAAATTAGTTATGAATGTCTTAGCACTTGTAAAGGAACATAAAAGTTGTCGGAGTAGTCAAATATATCGAAATTTTCAGAATTTTTATTTTTATTATAAACTTAATGTAAATTTTATTATTGGGCCGTAAGATTCAATACCGGCATTATACGTACTGTATGCTTAAAAAGGAAAAAGTGTGCAACTGCGATTGTAGTTTGGCAATATTTGTTCTGAATTTGGTAGGATTTAGGGTCTTTGAATTTTGTTAGCTATGAGGTAGTGTTCCGTACTGCAGGATTGAGAGTGATTGAAGTTTGCGAGATGTAAATGAGGCCAGGAAGGCCTTGTCAGGTGAAGACACATGCCAAAGGTCGTTTTGAGGTCGCAACTCTGTTCATGTGACCGAAGTGGCCAATCAGAAAGGGAAAGTTGGAGTTGATGAAATAGTCGAATATAATGTAGCCAAGCACTGAAGCCTGGTGTATTTTTGAAAGGTCTGAATTGTGTCACAGACGATCGGGCCTGTATAAAAAAATAGAGACAAACGTAACGATAGTTCGTGACCTATAAAAAAACATGACTATTGATCTGAAATGCAGCTAGATGATAACTGTTGTTTTCGGTTGAAGTCCTGGACAGCCCATGCCCATGATCAGATGGCCTAAAAATTACTGTGTTTACAATCTCGTGGAGGAAAGCATTTCCTCGTTTTCTACGGCTGCTGTGATGTGATATGTGTGTTGATCTAAGGACATTAATTTATTTAGTATAAACATTTTTAAAGAATGCCGCCCATATATGCCGCCGCGTGCCGTGCAGTGTCAGAAAAAAAAGTTTATTTCAAAAACTATTTTCATGCACCTGTGTGGCGTATTATGTACGAATAACGTTTCTAAATAGTTTCATGCTGTACGACCAGTTCCAATTTTAGTTTCGTACATTTATTTTTGGATAGTGATAATGGCTATAGTGAATTACTCAGTTCCTCAGTTTTATGTGTTAAATTTTTATATAAAAGGTTGAGACCTGTTCTTTGAAACGATCTTTCTATTAACTTTATTTTTCGGCCATAAAAAATATTTTTACGATTGTGCTTTATGTCTCAGTTATGGCAAGGTCATTAGCAATCGTTGCACACAACTTTACACAGTGGCAGAAACTGGAAAGAGGTCGGCAGTGGCGTATGTTTGTATTAATAAACCATCCCACGTTCGCCCAGAGCGATTTCGGGAAACCATGGTAAAGCGAAGTCAGAATGGCTGGAACCGGTGTTTAATCCCTGATCCTACCGAATGCGATTCATGTGTTACCACTGCGCCGCCTCTATCAGTAATGCATGGCTATAGTGTCACATTAAGTGTCGCGGAATCCTGTTTATTTTGTTTTTGCGAAAATTATTTTCTATGTCCTAAACGGAAGCATATATCTTAAAATCGTTGTGTAGATTTGTTACAAATGGTTCTTATTACGTTTCCTGATTTCTTAAATTAAAAAAATGACACAATTCGGATGGTTATCGACTTAAAAGTTGAATTAGCCAAAATTGTATAGTTTTTGCTTTAGAAAAATTAGGCTGTAGAGTGAAAACAAATTGCAACAAATTTGTTTTGCCGTCTTACGATAGCTTCCACCATTAAGGATTAAAAAATAATAAAAAAAAAACAGTGGAAATAGGACCTGTGGCTTGTTTTCAGGCTGAATGCCGATGGGGGAGATTCTGATCGTATACTGATTAGGTGCCTTGAAATTAAAACAGTTTCGACAAGTGTTGGTTGAACAAGGTATGGCCTGGTGCCGGCATGTTACTAAGGCTCGTATTCATGAACGAGACTTTAACAGGCACTTTGCAAAGTCCAACTTTCTACCTAAAGTTAAACTTTGATGAAAATGTATTTCACAGTCGTTACTATGACAAAGCTAGACTTTAGGTAAAGTAAACTTTGCAAAGTATAGATTTTACTATTCAGCTAGCAGGTTGGCTGCATGAAACCCCATAATGCAACGAAACAACTTAACATCGCGGGTAAATAAATCTCAGTTGAATGTTTCCTGAACAAATCATAATACATAATATGTATTGCTTTGGGTCCATGCAAATATTTTGCAAATAAAAAAAAATTATTGATAATATAGCATTTAAATACCTGTAGCATTGTAACATAATGCTATAAATAGTTGTACAATTGAAGAAATTGGCCGGCCTCTCTGATTTTCGTGACGCAAATCATTTTGAATCAAATTCACGATTTGTAAAACAGCATTTTTGTTAAAGTGATACCTAATCACGAAATGATTTTCACTATAAAATTCTAAAGGATTTTGAAGATCCCTGATAAAACGCCGAGGAACAGGAGCAGCTATAGCAACCATTTCTTCAAAATCTTCAATTGCCTCTACAAATCGCATAACCTCCATTTTTGATATATAAACAGAGGAAAGTATCCTTTGCCAGCCAAAGTCGGGGTCTTTGGCGATTTTGATGGAAAGTCTCGCATAAAGTTTACTTTGCTTAAAGTTTCTTCTATGAAATGGAAAACTGTGAATTTGCTAATCTAAAAGTCTACTTTGCAACAAAGTCTCGTTCATGAATACGAACCTAAGTCCCAGTCGTGCAGAACAGTGAGAGGCAGGTGGGACCCTTAATGTGTGTACTGCATCGGCGTCTCATCGAGATTACCTTCGCACGATAAACAAAAGTGAATTCCCCGACCACTTTACTAATGGTCAGGAATGTGTTTGTACATTTGAATCACTTATATGCAGTGTACAGCAAGTGTGTTGAGGTTTACTATTAGAGCAAAAAAGAAGCTCGTATTAATTCCTTAAGTTAATATTGTTTTTCGGTGCTTTTCTCGGATAAGGTGTGCTCGGGTTTGACCATGCCAACTGTACTGACAAGGGTCTAACAGCGACTCATTTGGCGGGCCAGTAACGAGCCCGAGACATTCCCCTAACTTCACCAAAATTGACGTTTTTATCTGGGGCGACATGAACTCGTTTGTGCACGAGACTCATGTGGGTTCAGTACTGACCCTCACCGTGCTAATCAATGCCACTGCTGCTCATGTTCAGGTTGCTCAAGACAGTGTGATGGTAACAGAGTACATTATGATCCATTATTAGCGATCGTGCATCCTTGGTAGCTGCCATTTTCAACAATTTCTATAAATTTATGACCCAACTACTGGACAGCATTAGTTTGTTAAGTTCAGCGCCGATGTTGACCTCCATTATAATGCCCTGTGTCGACTTTCAAGATTCGTTTCCGACTCCATGTTTACTACCAATAGTTGTTGCACTTGCCATGTGCTACCTACCAGCCCTAGTGTCGTAACACGAACTTTGAATCGTCATATAAATTACTGTTTTAATAAATAATGTAACTTGTGTTTTATGTTGTTTAGTTTTTGTCCACAGATGTGACCCTAAATACTAAGTATTTGTAGTTTGATATTTGATTCTCAATTTAGATTCTCGGTGGTTGTGCAATCAGTATGCCAGCCTCCGAACCTGCCTATCTGGATTTGGTTCCCAGAGAATCTGGATCCAAATTTTTGAGTTGCAAGAAACAGGCCGAACACTGATGACTGATGTGTTTTCTCGGTGCTCGTTCCCCCATCCCTTTGTCATGTTTCTTCACACTCTCTAAGCCAGCTAGAAATGACGACTGTGTTTATTGTGAAGCCCAATCGACTTCGCCTGATACCAGGCTTCGCCCATTATATAGATGCTGACTTTGCCTCGATGTGTGAATGAATGGAATATAGTCAATTTCTAAGTAGTTTGGTGGGAGTAGGGCGTGTTGATGGCAGGAGAAAGGGTCAAGGTCGGAGAGGCGGTAACACACAGTAGACCAGCGAATGGGCGCGAGAGAGGTTGAAAAGGTGAAATGTAAGATGGCCGCCGTGCAGGTGGAATGCAAGCGTGGCAAATCAGCACATCCGCGTTCCCCCTACTCACGCCACATTGTCTTGTTAGCGCGGCGCGGGCACTTACTACTTGGTCGAATGGCGCGCGCGGTCCACGGGCGCTCTAACCCAAATAGCTGCGGAGAAAGCGCGTTGCAGGGCTGTGCCGGCTCGTAGCCAGCTCGCATCTCCGTCGCTGCGCCTCATTGTGTGCCTGGCACACAGCCTGTCTACACACCTTCCAACTATGACCACCACTTAGAATAAGAGGATTGGTGAACTATGTCTTTAATATTTAAAGTAATTGTACCTTGCACATTAAATTTATCAACGCATTTTAAGTTGTAAGTTATGTATACACAATTTGTGGAAATTATGATT
Organism: Medauroidea extradentata; assembly: GCA_003012365.1. Classification (NCBI taxonomy): domain Eukaryota; kingdom Metazoa; phylum Arthropoda; class Insecta; order Phasmatodea; family Phasmatidae; genus Medauroidea; species Medauroidea extradentata. The sequence goes on along the minus strand of PNEQ01117397.1, from coordinate 5,863 downwards.
TTTAAATTAAGCTCGTTAGATATATTTTTTACAGTAACTATAGTACTCTGCTAGAATATTCTTTTCTACATAGGAACATAGTTTAGCATGGATTTTTTTATTTTAATTTTTTTGTAATGTAATTATTGTTTTCTTTTACATGCTTCTAAAACTTTTTTTTTTCGAAACAAACTATTCCATTAACGTCGTCACGATTGTATGGATGGTAGTATTAATAATAATTTTAAATAAAAAGTTGTTAAATTAGGTAACCTTTTAAATTTATAATATTCTTTTTAATACATATATTTATGAGTAATATCTAGCGACACTGGAGTGTAACTAGAGCAATAAAATGACATGGCCAATAACCAAAAAGAAACTTTTCAGGCCTACTGGCATTTTTTTTTTTATGAAAACACTACGGAGAATACCAGGATTTTATACTATGCAATAAATAATCACTTGTTTCTTCATCGATTCTGTGTGCCAGAAATGGCATTTATTTAGACTGACATTTCGTATAAGGGAGGAACAGTTTCCTGACGTTATGAAGCGTAAGCGACCTACAGCAATTCGAGCGGATTGTTAACGTTGTCGCTGGGATCGACATTTACAACTTGGCGTGTCGATCGATAGGCACTAGTCTCTCTCTCTCCCTCTCTCATGGTGAGCGCATACGTTACGATGCATGTAGTGTAGTGTCGCTTTATTCCGCCCGTACTGGATGCGCACTGACACTCGATATAAGCTGTTTATGGTACAATTAGAATTTGTTTTAATGTCTTAAATGTTTCGTATCGAACGAGGTGGCGCAACGGTAACACGTTGGATTCTCATTCGAGAAGACCCGAATTCGATCCGCTGCTCCGGCCATCCTAATTTCGGTTTTCCGTGGTTTCCCTAAATCGCTCCAGGCGAATGCTGGGATGGTTCCTTAACAAAGGCCATGGCCGACTCCTCTCCCAGCTCCTGTCATTGTACCAAATCGTGTGTTATTGTCTATAATGACCTCTCTGTCGACGAGACGTGAAGCCCACTTACCTTATCTAAATGTTTCGTCTAAACCGATTTATCGATTTAGACCATTCCGCAACTTGCTACTGTATTTCGAAGCACAAAAAAATAAAAAAATAAATTAGATGCAAATTAATTGTTCTCTCATGACTTTGTTTTTTTAAGATATAACTTTAAAAATGGCATTTTATGGATTGAATATTTAATATAAATTCTCACACAGTTGTTAGCATTCTCCCAAATATTTTTTTTGTAATTCTTTTTGTTTTGATGAGTTATTTGTATGATTATTTTGTTGAGAAGATCGATTTTTAGGCTGAATCCCGTTTAAGCTACTTGGCACACGCTTGGTAGGTACAGTCCTAAAGGACACGGTATACGGCAGTTTTCATTGTTACAATTTAATTTTTATGTTTCTACCAAATATTTTTTTTCTCATTTTAGACATAAATTGTGACTAAATTTTTATTTTATGAAATTACTTTATCTCTCATAATTCTTGCGCAATGACTCGTAAATGTAAAAATTTGTATGTAAACGCTTTAGTGTGTGCCACTAAAACCGACGTACCAAACTGAAAACAATTCACAGTGAATAAGAATGTTGCAGGATACAAGTTGACATGTATCAAAACAAAAAATTAAAAATTTTTGTATTTTTAAAAACACTGTTGAATTTTGAAAATTTATGTTTTAATTTTCAGCATTTTATTTAAGTTTAAAGGTATTTAATTTTAATATTCATGTATGTAAACTAGTAGCCCACAACATTGTTATTAACTATGCATATATATTTTTTTTTTTTTCAGTTTTTTATGTCTGTTGGGTATAGTGGCGTATATAAATACCGTAACATGAAAAATTTGACATTTAGGAACCATTATGCAAAAGCTATAAGAAATAAAAAAATTACATAAGAGCAATCTATGTATAGAATAATAAAAATATATATAGTACAAATATAAAAATATGTCGATGAATATTGCTGTAGACCGTGTCCTTGATATTACAATTCCAATGGTTCAGTAAGTTATTACTAAAAATCAGCCCTTAATTGCATCGGGATATTATGTTGATTTAAAGTCCGTTATGTCATATTTCTGTCATTATCTGTGTTTCTCAAACCGTAGCCGAACGATATTTTTATACATTATTTTTATCACCCATGGGAAAAATCTGCGAATGATACAAACTACATTTCGTCTTCTTGCGTATCGAAACAAACATTAATTTTTATCGACCTTTGAAAATAAATCCATGTAGTTTGCAAAGACATGGTTCTACTTCAGGCTACACACTTCTAAGATTTTGGAGTTGTCTAAATTGAAGTTTTTCCGCCTGCAACAGGTTAGCTATTCTTAGGGACCTGAAAAATTGGCGATTTCTTTTGGACATAGCAAGAATTCAAACAACTATAAGTCTGTGTCACATTCGCAATTGTGGATTGGAAAAGCTAAAGGAGCTAAGTACCAAAAATATGTTTTCACGTAAAAGAAAAAAAAAAAAAACCAGCGCTGCAAGAGCCTGTGGACGTATGGGGACGACGATCTTGAAGTCCTCACAAAATCTGTCAGGAAAATGATTGAGACTTAAATTTTCAGTATTATATTGGCATCGACACCTAGTTCATTTTGATGTAAGAAATTCAATTTGGTCTTTTTTTGGCACTTAGCTCTTTTACCGCGTTACCACTCCACAGTACGTTCTTGCTGTATTTGACTCTTCCTGGAGAGCGTTCACCCAATAGTAAAAGTAAAGAAGCTAGTAAATGGAGGCCAAACAGTGTTGTTTCACATTGACAGCGAGCAACTAGTGAACAGAAGTTGTCTGCTTGAGTACGTTGATATTCTTGGAGGCTAGCCTGCTGGTCGTTGTACCCGCGAATTTTTCAGGTCTCTAGCTATTCTCGATGTTTCCTAACCGGTAGAGACCGGAACAATTCGCGGATTCGCTAACGTGTAGATTAGCCTCCAAGAATATATTATGTGCACTCACGCTCTGTTCATTAGCTGCTCGCTGACACTGTGATATGGGCCTGCATTTAGTTACATTTGTATTATTGGCTCAGCGACTTACACGAGGCCAATACATAAGTCAAGGACCAATTGTGAAAGTGGCACGAACTTACAGTTGCTGGAAGTCTAGCTTGTGCTTAAAAGAAAACGCGAATTTTTCAGGGTCCTACTAACCTGTTAAGGTTGAAACCGGGCTCCTCATTCCGTGCGCCCATACTTACATCCGCCTTCATTCCCTCGCGTGACTTGAGATAGATCGACCTTCGCTTCTTTCGTGAAGCTACTTAGCATTAGAAGCAACATCTAGGCTGTTGTGCTTGTATTTACTGCGTGGCGTGCTCGATTATGGTACACTTAACAGAGCGAGGTGACGCAACGGTAACACGCTGTACTCGCATTCGGGAGGCCCCGGGTTCGATCCTCGGCTTGGACCACCCTTATTTCTGTTTTCCATTGTTTCCCGAAGTCGTACTAGGCAAATGGTAGGGAGGTTCCTTAACAAGGGCCATGGCTAGAGATTATATTGATGGTCTATCGCGGGAAAACTTGACTGTTTGTTGAGTTTCAACGAACGTTCAGCTCATGGAAATATTAATGGCTTTCGCTTGTGCGTGGAGCGGTTACCCAATTTGACTGAGCCGATAGGAATCCCGCTATCGTAATATTTGATGCCTGTTATTGGTCTCCAAACAGCTGCGGAGTGTCAGACGTGTAACACCCACATGTGTTGGGGAAACTACAGTGTTTCCAAGGGTATGTTGGTACAAAATATTCTCGCGATATACCATTACGTGTGGCCATGGCCGACTCCTCTCCCAGCTGCTGTCATTGTACCAAGTAGTATCACCGTCTTTAACGACCTCGCTGTCGACAAGGTAAAGTCCACTTACCTTACCTGGTACAGTTACAATTTCTGCCCCGACGTATTGTTTGATTCTGTGGCTAAGTTTGCTTATGCCCTTACGAGAAGTCTTCTAGGCGGAAATCCGCAACAATAATGTAAGCACGTGCATATATTATACTTACATGGAAACAAATCAGCGTTGTTGAACTTATTTTTTTACAGGTTTCTACAGCATGGAAGGCCTCCGTGTTTGTATAATTTATACGTTACAATAACATGTAAGGCCCTTGTTTTTCGCTAAAAGATTTTCGCACCCAGTACCATCTTGTTACAATGCCTCATAATGCAGCTCTGCTTCGTAGTTATTGGCAGCGTGTGTTTTTGCAGAGACGTCTTTTACTGGACATTGCCAATAAGAATACCTAAGTATGCCTCGACTCTAAGCATCTGTGATGTGCTGGCAGAGCTACTAGTCTGCGAGAGTTATGAAAATACAGCTACAGACCATGAAATATGTGCTTAATTTTTAGGCGTTGGAACAAGGTGGTGCCAATATCTTTTCGCTAAAATCAAGAGTCCCTAATTATGTTTCAATTTATATTTAAATTAATGCTAACGAATTGGGCAAAAAGCTACGAATTTGCATGTATATTAACGACGGTTATTACTGTTATTATAAGCCAAAAGAAAATTATGATAAAATATCGACAACAATCCAGTTTGGTTGTCAGTATTATCTGTAGTGTTCCTACAAAATCTGATCTGTACAAGACTGTTCTGTAAGTCTATTCTGTTGAAGAAAGTACTTACTTATTTCTACAGAACATATTGTTATTGGAGTAATACACATACAGTAGTACAAACAACTAAATTAAATTGTTGCCCCCTTTTTAACAGAACTGTAGTATCTACAACAATACTTTTCTCTTGTGTATTATTTAGCTCGTCTATACATATATTAATTTCATTCATAATTAAGACAACATTTTTCAATTGGCCTTTAATCATTGATTACAGTAACGATTATGCGTTGTAATAAAACCGTAATAAATCTTAAATTCTCTGTAAAATTAACGGAGAATCTTAAATGTAATTAGCATTCTCTCAATTATGCCGTAATTCATTTACTCTTGCTGGGAGGTAACAACACAAAAAAAAAATACTGTAAATGTAGGCGTGATGGTAGGAACATTCGAATACCAAGATGCTCACCTTCTTTAATTTATTGCCTGGCCTTGCAGGGTCTGGCTGTATAACGTCAGCAATGGTAATACGTTATGCTGCTTGTACGTGGGGAATTGAAATTCGAGTTGTCTCTTTTTATTATTTGTCCAGTTGAGCATAAATATATGTGCACTTCGAAATGTATACGTATATATTTTTTTGCAATTTTACAAAGTATTTACAAGGGATATGTTTGGGAACCACATTTCCGAGTAATCTATATATATAAAAATCAAAGGTGACTGATTGACTGACTGACTGACTGACTGATCAAACTGCAGCCTAAACCACTGGACCTAGAATCGTGACATTTTTTGTGGGGGTTCCCTTCAGGTCGTAGGCGAGCACTAAGAAGGGATTTTTCGAAATTCGACCTCTAAGGGGGTGAAAATGGGTGAAATGTGTTTCCGAAGAAACGTAGATAGAGCTCGAACCCGACGGCATATCATCGTGATTTTTACTTTAATAGGACACTTGTAAAAATGCATATTAGCCAATTTAAGGATTTTTCGAAGTTCAACTTTTAAGGGGCTGAAAAGACGTTAAATGTGTTCCCAATCAACTATCGATATCTATCGAACCCTCAGGGATAGAGAGTTGATATTCACTTCAAAATATTGCTTACGTAAATACCCAAAAAGTAGTTTTAGGTTTTTTTGAAATTCGACCCCCAGGCAGTAAAAAGGGGCAAAATGTGTTTTTAATGAATCGTCTTTATCTTTGAAACACAATTGGCTATCGTCGTGATTTTAACTTTAATTGGTTACTTTTACAAATGTCTATGG
>PNEQ01117396.1:0-50428 GCA_003012365.1 Medauroidea extradentata | reverse complement strand
ATCTAGAGGACAACAATAAAACTAATTAAAAAAAAAAAGATAGAAGGTGGAGCCAATGAGGGTAGCTAGGTATCAAGTCAACAGACATTAACCAAGATGGTGGGTAGACCGTACACAAATAATTACGAGACACATGCTGAACAGATCCGGTGATCCGGCTCCTAGGCTCCTGCAATAGAAGGAACTATACTACACTACTCTCATAATTTTCTCGTAACGGGATGGCAAATTTAAAATTTGCTTGTTCTGTTGCTATGAAAATAGTGAAAAACCAATCAACCTACTTAAATGAAATAATTTACTGTGAAGTAACATCCTATAAGCTATGCAATAAAACATTTAGAAACCCATGGTGCCATATTTTGAATTTTTTAATAAACCACAGAAGTACAAAAAAATTGCAAAAATTGAACATTTTTTAAAAAAATGTAACAATAGTTCGCGGGATGTTTCTTAATATTTTACTGCGTAGTCCATGGTATGTTATTTCACTGTGGATTATTTCACTTTTATAAGTCAACTGGTTTTCACTATTTGCATAGCAGCAGAACATGCAAATTATGACTTTGACACACCTTTATGAGTGAACTACGCGAGATAAAGTTTTATTTGTAAGTTGAAACTGCACTCACAAGTATCGTCTACAAAACTAACACTATTTTATATAGATATAAAATTATGATTTTGTCGCACTTGTACACCCTTAAGAGGAGCCCTTCGCGATGTCAAATGTCCACCTTTGAGGCGTGGGAACAGCGGAGCGATAAGAGTCAGTGTCCCACGCTTGACGAGAAGCATATCGCCTCTATTCACAGCGCGCCAAACTGGCGTGCAAGGTTTCCGTTGTAGTTTTTTTCTACGGGACTTTAAGCGGTAACCTTAATATTTTATTTTTGGATAGTATAAACTGAAGACCAACGCATGCCTGTCACTTTGCACTTGACAAATTCAGTTAATTTTTTCGTAGATACACCAGTCCAAAAACTCGTTTTTAGCCATTTTGAGAGGCTCGAAAATCCTGTTTCTAACAAGCGTGCTGAATTTTTGAGAACACAGAAGCATAGTTTCAAGTGTGTTCTTTTCGTAGATATACATAATATGAATAACTTTAGCTGTTTCGCGTAAAAAACGAATACGCGTGACTCGCTGCAACGCCGTTCATGCGCCAGTAGATGACTTCTCTTAAGGTAACCACCTGAAACACTCTTCAAAGGCGTGGTAATGTGTGGGGGGAAATGGGTTTTTATTAAATTGTTTTACGTGGTAATATACGAAAAGAATACACTTTTCGGGCAAGTACGGAATGTCATTGTCAAGACACCATGCTCTTGAAAAAAACAGTTTCTAATCTCTCCAACATAGCTAAAAACTGCCGGTCTTCAACCCGGACGTATGGGAAACTCGTCTAAAAACGTGCACTAAACTTTATACAGACTTTGCTCCATAAAAATTATATGGTCACCGCTTAGAACCCCGTTGTAAATATAATCGGCCGTAATCTTGCACGCAGTTCAGCGCTTTTCTCGCTGTGGCGATGCCTCATTTGGTACGTGCGTCAAGGTGGCGCAGCTCCGTCGCTTAGCCTCTTATCGTGCAAAACCTGCCAAGGAATTTGGCGCCGTTAAAGTAAATTACGCTTCGCAAATGAATTATTTTAACTGCTATAGTTGTGAAACCGTAGAACCCAAATTTTGTTATGTCGCTCGACGAGGTTTTTCTTTCCTCATCCCTGTTTGAAAAAGGGGTTGGAGAACCTATAAGTATAATTCTTTCGCTTTCCTCAAGGTGTCTTGTGTTTCTGTTGTGTTTTATACAAACATCAATTTTTCGTTCCTTTGTTTTTTCTGTTTTTCGTTGTAGTTACATCTGAATGTCTCGTTCTTTCGCACTTAACTGACGGAATCCCTTCTGTGGAATGATAATACTTTTTCCATACTGACCACAATTTTTCTTAGTTTATTTTCGGGCCTGTGTGTTTGTTTGTGTCTTCTTCGTCCGTATCGATTTGTTTCCTTATGTTATTCACTAGCTAATTCCTTGTAGAATTGCACGTGTTTTCCTTTGTTTACCAGTTGTCAAACTTTTTCTTTGAATGTTTATACGTCTGATAGTTTTATGTGTATTCTATGATTTTCTGTGACACACCATTTGCTGCAATGGCGGATGTCCAAAATTTTTTTTACAATCAATAACTCGCCCCCATTGCAAGAAGGACAGTTTTATCTGTGTCTATGTATTATTCCGTCACAAGTTAATGACCTTGACCGAGATATTTAATATGCGTTCGTCGACCAAGCGACAGTGTGCAATTGTTACTGACTTACTGTCACGCCAGTTCTTATTCGGGTATGTGTAAAATAAAATGAAAGCTGAAAGCTACTGCAGATTAAACGCCCGTCTTTTGCTAAGACATAGAGTTAATGGCCTATTTTTCCACATTACTACCAACATTCTTGTGGTAACTATAGCAAGCGCTTATGATAAACAGTGTGTAATTGGGAGATTAATGTATTTTTAACCCGTACAATTTGTGAAATAGTATTAGCCAGCTGGCATAAAACTGTGAGGATAAATAAAAAATACTGTTGTGAATACTTACTAGAATTACTCATGTATTTTTTTTTCTTCATATTTTGTATTCGCATTTCTAAATGTTACTCGTTGGTTATTCAAGTGCGTGTGTGTGTATATATATATATATATATATATATATATATATATATATATATATATATATATATATAAGCTGTATTGGAAGGACACGTAGCACAAAGACGCCAACCGATATTTACATTAACATATCCGTCAACCCTCAGTTATTTATGTTTATACACGTATTTATTTTTATACCAGGTGTAATGTAAATGGCGAAAAAGCTCGCAGGCACAGGTAGTCAAAACTAAATCAATTACAATATGTATAGTAACCACCCCTCAACTGTGAATAGCATGGACGTACAACGGTCGTGAAGGCTGAAGAATTTTTGAAAGTTAACATATAATTATCTTGCAATGATTCTGCACGAGAAATATAATGAAAGATTCATTATTATTTATGTCAAGCAGTTTGCCAAGAATATATCCTATGCTTTGTTGAAGACAAAATATTGATATAGGCCGTTCGGAATAAAGTGAACACTAAATATTTAACCTTTGAAAAATATCACTAGATGTTACTACATTTAACTCAACATTACCGATAGTCACCTTACTGCTTGTATGGTTGGCAACGAAATAACACAACATAGTTCCGTGTTTATTCGTATTTAAATACAACAATACTGAAACAAAATCAATCGACAGCGATATAATTGTATTTTATATAATTAATAAACTTCTTTTTTATCAAACTATATATGTACATATCGACTGAACAATTTATCTTACACGCGCAAACATAAAGTGACGTGTCCCAGGAGGTAGACTTTTCCCGTCGTTAGCCGTTACACGCGGAAAGATACGAATTGGCTGGAAATAGATCTTTAGCAGGGTTTTGTCGAGTGCTCACTTTATTCCGAACTGCCTATAATACAATCTGAATACATGATAGGGCTCAAAAACAGAACATAACAATAAAATTGTCTAACACCCCCCTTAATAAGAGTGATTGTATCGCACCAGTAACGGCGTGTCTGAGCGTATTCAGACACGTGAACATTTTTGTTACTCGTGTCGTTCCGGTTCTCAATTCACTACGATAGGTCACTACAGGCCCCTTCCCGATGAGTGTGTCACCGTCTCTGATGTTCTCGCTGTCGACGAGACTTACTTTACCCGATGTGTGTACGTCTTTACTATTGACAATGGATCAGTGGTTGCTACTGTCGTTTTGGATTTAGGCCTGGCTGTCTACCTGCGAGCTTATCTACACCATTGCGTCCTACGTACACGTCATAATTTTATTATATGTACTAGGCAACAGCACAACGCCAATTAACATGCGTCTTCAAACCGTTTTACGGCACATTTTCAGTTGCCTTGTATTAAACTGTCACGTCAACTACTTTATATGCTGTCATATTGTACCAACTTTTTTACAGGTTTTGTTGTTATATGAATGCCGTTTGAATTTATTCTTCTTCTAGCTGTCGATATTAATTTCCGTTATGCCGATTTGGTAGTTGAACTAGTGTTGCGATCGTCAATGTTAAAATGTGATTTTTGCCTCGGGTTTTGCTACTGAACTTGATTTCGTTACGTTGTCAAACAAACGTTTTGTGGATGTGTAGTAACGTAGTGAGCTAACGTCACTTATTTGTATGTGTTCGTTTAAAGTTTATTCTCAACCTAATAGCTACTAGGTACAATAACAATGGGTACTGTAATACAGAAATACTTGATAGAAATATGACCTTTTTATGAATATGTATGTATCCCTTCTAGACAAACACAACAGTTGTGATGACTTAAGTCAGTCAACTGGATACATTTCAGTCACGATAGAAATGCGCACAAATTTCAAAGCCCTCTGCTGACGTTCGTTGGTGCGTTTAGAGTCAAATATCGATCTGGATTCAACGCGGAGTAGACTGAAGAAGCTAGATTGAAATAATGTATTAGCAGAGAAAATGGTATATCGCGAAAATTATATGTTGCAACATATCCTTGAAAACACTGTAGTTTCGTATGACAAGTATGATTTGGCGATCTACGTCTGACACAACGCAGCTGTCTGCAGACCTATATTATGCATAAAATATTACAGTAGCGGGATTTTTATTGGCTTAGTCAAATAGGGCAACAGCTCTACGAATATGCGAAAGTCGGTAATCTTTTCATATACTGAACGTGGGTTGAAACCACGGACGTAGAAGAACAGGTCTGGACACTCGCCTGTCTAACAATGTATTTCGCTTGACCCCCTTGTTTGGCTGTAGTTCGTCAAGTTACCGAGAATGTTGTACTTTTTGGCGCTGTAATCCGGGCGGTCGGACTCAAACTCCGCCTACTTGTTTCCATTGTTAACATTATAAAGTAAATAAAGATTTCTGGAGCCATGATTTTAAATTGTGAGCGAAGGAAGTATTTCATACATTGATAAAAAAATACGTTTTGATAAATTGTTTACCTTAGTGGGAGGGAAGTGGGCGGAGTTTTAGCCGACCGCCCTAACTGCAGCGCCAAAAACATACAGCATTATCGTAAACTTAGTGAACTGCAGCCAAACAACAAGGGGGTCAAGTTTCCAGGCGAGTGTCCAGACCTGTTCTTCTACGGCCGTGGTTGAAACCTAACAAATAGTAAATTTTTACCGCGATAAACCATCATCTCTATGTATTAGTTATAAACACACCAGGACTAGACTGAAATGTCGAATCCGAATTTAAAGTTTACTCTAAAATACGTCTGGTACTGGATGAGCAAATAAATGAAAATTAAACGTACGCCATGCTATATTGAGTCGTTTACTTATGAAAGAGGTTAGAATCGTCATGGGCTTGTTGCAAACAAAATATACAATAAAGGTTTACCCCTCTTTTTTTAAGTAATTTTTTTTTAGTTCACTATTTAGCTAAGACAGACGTACATTATGGGCAGTCGGGGTTTCACTCAATGTTTGAGTATCAAGACATGAAATTCTGAAATTATTTTCTGCTGAGTAACAAATAATGCGAGTCTCAATGCAAGTCACAAGACTTGTTTACTAAACAGTCATCTTTACTGAAGGCTAGTTTCAAGTATTGAAAAACGACTATTAATACGGCCGTGATGTCAATATGTATTTTGCTGTAAACACTAACTGCTTTTGAGTCAATGTTAGCTGTGACCCTAGTTCAGTGCAGTCCCTAATTGTGCTCTAAACGCACTAGTCCCGAGGTTGAACAAGCCCGACAAACAACGAGTTGTCACTTGTGCAGGGTGTTAGTTGGCGCATGCGGGCACCCACACGTCGACTTATGCACCTTTGTGTGCTAGCCGCGGCAGCTGTGTTTCATTTCACATTTCACATCGAAACACCACAAATAACAAGAACAACAATGCTCCTCGCCAGCAGCGTAATAACCACACCTCGCGAATACTGGGCTTAACTGGAAACTAAAATGTTGTACCACATCTTTCATGCTCAGTGTGGCAACAGAGCTGTGTAGTTAGTCCCCTCTTGCGCTCCGTAGATAGCTTAATACTACAACTGTTCTGACCTGCATTTTATGGGTGCAGGTTAAAATACCGAGCAGTCCAAACATGATTTCTCTTTAATCGACATGACATCACTGTCGTAGAAGAACAGGTCTGGACACTCGCCTATCTATCAATGGATTTTGCATGACCCCCTTGTTGTTTGGCTGTAGTTAGTCAAGTTACCGAGAATATTGTGTTTTATTGGCGCTTCAGTTAGGGCGGTCGGACTCAATCTCCACCCACTTTTTTTGCATTGTTAGATTTACAATGTAAATAAAGATTTTGATAAATTGTTTATCTTAGTGGAAAGGAAGTGGGCGGAGTTTGAGGAGTCCGACCGTCCTAACAGCAACGCCAATATTCTCGGTAACTTGGTGAACTACAGCCAAACAACAAGGCTGCCTTCCGTTATTCACTGATTTCACTGATATCGCTGACAGTTCGCCAGTGTCCGTGAATAATAAGGGAACAGCGTCAGTAATCAGCAAAATATTTTGACCGTCAGTAAATAAATAATATCGGAACATTAAATCAGTAAACATTACTGCAATGTACGTTTCCTAGCAACTACATCTCTGGCATATCTGTGATTTCATTCTTGCGATAAACAATCATGTTTATTTTGTTCGTTGTGTAAATTTTATTTACTTTAAAAATAAAATTGGTATATTTTTAGCATATTGATACATCTAGCACGACTTACAACTGATTTTGTTTTCTTGGGTTGTTTCACGACGCAGCTCAAACATTGTGTGTATTTAAGGTTTGGAAAGCTATATCCATTATTTTTAAATGCATAAGCAAGGTACGATTCAACCTCTAAACATTATTTAGTCTTTGCAAACTGCACGACGAATGCTTCTGTAACTATAAACTGACGTTAAATAAACATACATAAATTGATATATACCCACTTTGGTCCTTATATCTTAGAAAAGACTCCTTGTCCTACCATTAGATAACTTCAACTTTTGAATTTCCGCCAAAAATGTTGGTTTACTGACAACACTGATACTTTGAAGCGCCAGTAAAATCGGTAATCTCAGTAAACGGATGTAGCCTCGCACAGGGTATCGTCATCAACCGACCATCAGTGATTATCAGTGCCGTCAGCAATATCGGAACTATAGCTGACATTACTGAAAACACTGGCCAGTGAAATCAGTGAATAACGGAAGGCGGCCCAAGGGGGTCAAGTTTCCAGGCGAGTGTCCAGACCTGTTCTACGGCCGTGCATGACATGAAATAATTATATACCTGAACGTGGAGTGCTAGAGGGGTCTAGCTATCCCCATGCTGAGTTGCCACATTGTGCACTTAAAAATCTCGTCGTACAACATTTTCGTCTAAGATTAAGCCCAGGATTCGCTTTTTGTACTTATGCGGTTATATTTGGACGCCCTGTATATGTATGCATGCATGTATGAGATTGATAAACTCACACCGTTTTAACCTCCAACGCAAAAAGAGGGGTGTTAACGGGGGAGTTCAAGCCAAATATGAATGGTTTAAATAATTTTTATTTTTATACAAGATATGGTTTGTTCTATATACATAGTATTGAAAATTTTCTAGCTTTCATAGTTTTTGTACAGTGACATGTTAAAGACCAAATTTGCATAAAACGGTTTAATACACGAAACGAAAACCAACTGACTTACAGAAATGAAATAATTCACACTGAATAACAGTTTCAAGGACTACGTGCAGAGGTATGTAAAAGTCCTCAGTGACATTTTATGTATTTAAAAAAAAAATTTAAAATTGCCAATTTGTTTTGTTTCAAGTTCAACAATTTTTTAGAAATAGAAAATGTATTCAAACATACATATCATGATGTAGGCCGTGACACTGTTATTAAGTGTGAATTATTTCATTTCTGTAAGTCCTTTGGTTTTCTTTTTTTGTATTAAACCGTTATATGCGAATTTGGGCTTTGACTCGCCATTATACAAAAAGTATGAAAACTAGAATATTTTCATTGCTGTAAAAATTGTCTCAACATATATCTATAAAACAAACCATATCTCGTATAAGTATAAATTTTTTTCATAACTATTAAAATTTTGCAGGGAGCCCACCCTTAAGGACCGGTTCACACTATGAACTAAATTACAAGTATTGTAGATTTTTTTTTTTGTACTGGAGGAGGCAGAAAAAGAACTTGTGTTTTTAATGAAAAATAGATTCTTCTCACAAACGTTTGTATGGTGTTAAAAATTACTATAAATACATGTATTATGGATTAAATAAAGTATTCTATTTTCATTAATATGTTTGTGGCAATAAAACTCTTTTATGTATGTGGGCATGATAACTCATTTTATAAACTTGCAGCAGAAAGCTTAAGTTTCAAACTCAAGTATTTTAACCTTTGATTTTTGAAATTATGCAATTTAAAATAAAATACCCTGCTAACGATTGTTATGAAATTTCTGCTGCTGTTGTTGCAACCCTTAATTTGGTGCCCTTCGATCTGATTCCGTTTTTAAGTTTCTCTAACAACATATCAAATGATTTTACGCTCATTCTAAAGTACTTGATTTTTTTTTTCATCTTTTCACAAATCCATAAAACTTGTCGAAAATTCACGTGTAAACATTCTTGCAATAACATCAAGGGCGGATCCAGCTCTGGGTCCCAGGGAGGATCTTGCCTGAAAAATTAGGTATCCTCACACTGTAAGACAAAATCGGGGTCCGGGGTCCTCCCTAGACAATTTTGTATGATACAGTGGAAATTGTGTTCCGAACGAAAATTAATTGAATACACCGCTTTAAGACACGGTAATATTTTAAAGGATAAATTATGCTTTAAAAGTAAAAATCTTTGTGCTGATATATGAAAAATTAGATACATTTTTGAGCTTTTGCTTCCATGTATCATTCTAACCATGTCGGCTCTTGAAATACATAGGCCTACATTTACTTTAATGAATAACAAACTAAGTTGTACACAACATTTTGGAATTTAGAAACTAAAAAGTTATAGTTCGCGTGCTTTTTTATTTTTAAAAATTCTAAATGGTGAAAATGATGTTAGGAGTCATTCGTGGCCGTTTTAGATACATAAAAAAATTTTAAATTTAATTTCTTGCGTACTCCTGCCATGCCCCCTTCCAACCCATATATATATATATAGATATATATAAGCAATTAATTTATCTATCAAATACATAAAATTCTCGTGTCACAGTGTTTGTTTCCATACTCCTTCGAAACGGCTTAACCGATTTCAATGAAATTTTGTTTATACATTCGGTAGGTCTGCGAATAGGTTTTTAACAATTTTTTATACTCCTAAGTGCCATTGTTTAGTAAATATTTTTAATTTAATAATTTCAGAACCCGGTCGATAACTGTGTAAGTGATAATTGATCAGTTATCCCCACGAACTGATACCAGTCTATCTCCACCAGTTGCCGCTGCTGTGTTATTATTATTTATGAATTAATTTCTTTATTATTATACCTCTTCCACTTATATACCACATCCTTAGACACTTACAATAAGTTATTTATGTGACAAAACAACGTTTGTCGCGGCAGCTAGTCTTATCTATATTATAACTCACAATGTTGCAACACAAAATCGTGTAATCATGGTTGTGTTGTTAATGTAGTTTCGTCTCTTATTAGATTGCAGAAAAAGTGTAAGGTATTACCTTCGATAATTTACTAGGCATTTATTTGGTTACAATTTTTTGGAGCAATCTCGGGGGAGGAGCGTAGGTACCTATGACCTCCCCACCCCCCTTCCTTGACCAATTGATCTGTCCTTTATTTACATACGGATGAACTCGTGTTCTTTTATTTTCCAGCATCCACAAATTATACGCAAAAACATTTTTCTTTCTCCTCTGTAGTTGGTTCGTATTGCTGCACAGACAGCGGTGCGACTACTGAAACCTGCGGCTATTTCTACGCAGGTGTGAACTGCACGGCTTGCGTTGGTAAGTACGCGAGCCACTTCAACGGAAGTGTGAAGTGAACCGGGCCTAAAGAGTTTGACGTGTCTGTGTGTTTGTGACGTCGTAGCTCCTAAAAGAATGGAACGATTTTGATGAGTTTTTTTTTGTTTGAAAGCTGACTTGATCGAGTGTGTTCTTAGGTATTATTCAAGGAAATCTGTTCAGCCGTTTGAAGATCATCAGCTCATTTATAGTGTTTTTATTTTTTAAGTGAATGTGAGCAATTCTACTGGTCTGATCGATTTGTAATTTAGTATTCAAGTGAGTCGGTTTTTTTAAATTTAAGTTTTATTGTGTGGTAGAAATTATTGTAGTGTTATGCTATCGTTTACGGTGAGTAGTGGTTGCGCAGTTGCCCTCCCAATTGTAAACTTTGCTAAAGTTTTAAAATGGTTATTTTGTGGAAATAATTACTGATGTTCGTATAAACGGGTTTTGAAATTAATATTTTGTGCTAGTTATTACCGATCACCATGAAACTTGGCATGTATTTCTTCACGGATAAGGTTTTTGTGCTATCCACCCAACTCTAACTCGCCAACAGATGGTGCTGCAGCCTATTAACTACTGTGAAGTTCAACCGATCGCCATGCAAATTGGTACACCTAGATGTTTGAACACGGAGAATATTATCGCGATAGCCGTTACGTTCGATGTAGGCCCCTTACTGGATTCATAGTGTCTTTCCTAGCATTGGCAGGACAGTTTCTACGTTTCCATATCGTTTTGAAAAACTAATTGGGTACTGAATACCGACCGAGTACGATACCCGTCTACATGCAAACTTTGTATCCGACAGAAATCGATTTCTGTTCGATGGAGAAATTTGCGTGTGATAATGTTGGTACAATTGAAATTTGTAACGGTGGGCATGAAATAAATAAGTTCGTGCAACCATCTCTTTATTTTGCTTTGCCTCTACGTAAAGTAAATTGCTTAAGTAAATGACATGGACACTAGAAAATTATTTTTCTTCATTATCCTATTATAATTTCTGTCCAGTCTTTCAATTGTATGCGTCTGTTAACATTCGATTCGTTTTCAATACGATCCGCGTTTCCATGGCATTTTACGCCCAACCCAATCCGATACGATCCCAATTTTTGGTGTAACGACCTTGAGACTAAAATCTATTTGAATTCCGTTTCCATTCGCGTTTTCAAAACGGTAAGTGTTTCGAAACCGATTTCAAAACATGGAGACGTAGTAACGGTCTACTGGGTTCTGCTAGTATTTTAGATTTCTACTGAATAATACTCTTAGAATTGTACACATTACTTCTAATAAATTTTCCGCAAAAAAAAAAAAATATATGCTGTAACTAAGGGCCTGCAAAATTCGTGTTTTTATTTATTCTAGAATTTACTGTGCGATGTCATTTACGTGTGTGACCTCTTTTACCGTGGCATTTGTAATTATATGCCAGAAGCATCCTCTGTGATTGGCCAAGGCACTGTCGGGCAACGGGAGACGTTGAACATGACTACATACGTTTGTATTCTAGTCAACTGGCGGAAGATAACGCCAATTTTCATGTCCATAGCTATATAACATTTTACAAAATGACATCCCAGAACCTAAAAGTTACTCGTTTGGGAACCCAACCACAAAATAACTACGACTAATTTACACCGAAAAAATATGTTATAAGTAGAGACATGAATTTTTCGCGAAAAGAAATTTGCCTCACTTTGTGTCAGTGACTTGTGTGCACGTCTACAGACTTGCGTCACGGTCAGAGATTGGATGTTTTGACATTCGTGTGTCGTGGGGTTTTACACGCAAATAACAGACGTGTGGTGTTACAGTAACCTTATTGTGATTGGTACAGTCAAATGAGAAACGTCACAGTTCAAAGGCACGCTGCCAATATCTATGAAGCAGAACTGCAGACATGCACATAAGGTACTGGAACAAAGTGGGGCGAAATTCTTTTCGCGAAAAGTTCATGTCTCTAGATAAGGTAGACGTCGTTCATGTAAGCTCGAATCTTTCATGAAAATTATTTGCATTTTTGAAAATTAAGTGATAATAATAAAAAGTATTACACATTTTAACCATTCCTTAGTATGCTTATTCATCCCCAACCAAATACTTGTGTGTCGATTTACACGTATTTCTCAATCTCTGCGAAAATAAGTGAGTTTATAATTTTACTCGTCTCTGCAACCCTGCAACGAGAAGAAGTTTATCTACTGCCGGACCTAGAGGGTGGGTGGGGGAGGTGGCAAGAGGGGGCATGTGCCATGTGGGGCATATCAAGGGGGGCGGTAGGCTGGCCCGACATGTTAGAAAAAGTTAGGGCAGAAAAATAATATGCGCTTTTAAGAACCTAATTTAGTAAATAATGAAAATGTAATAAATTTTTGGCTGAGAGAATTGTCGTTAACTTTTTTTGTAACGTTCAGCTAGAGTGTAGCATTGTAGTGTATAGACTACTTACAGTGTTTATGGGTATGTCAATGCCTGCAAATGAAATTGAAATGAGTTTAATTTTATGACATTACTTAAAAGTACAAATTTTTCTGATAACAAAAATTATATTTCTAAATTTCTAAAACGAAATAAATATTACAGCAAAAAGGAGCACAGGAGCAGGTGTGGTTGATGTGCTAACTTTACAACTTTGTGAGTAAATGTTTATCCAGAATTACTAATTCGTTACGCGTGATCTCTTGCGCCGCAGTTAAGTGCACGAGGTTCCGGTGTCTCTTTCGTTCTTGTGCGTTAGTGTTGCGTTCGTGTTGTAAAGGATATCCTTGAACGACGTTCATAAAATCAGTACTGGATCCAAATTTTTTGTAAGGGAACAAAGGTGGCTTACTCACACCGAAAGAAAAATTTTGTAGGAAGTCTTCCCTGCAAACTTATTTTGTAGTTGCTACAAAATAATTTAGTGGTGGCCACAAAATTTTAGTGGTGTTAACAAAATATTTTTGTGATGGCCATAAAATAATTTTTGCCTACCCACAAAATATTTTTTAGCTGCCACAAAATATTTTTCTTCGTGCATAAAGTTGGCATAGAGTATTTTATCTATATGGGCTTCGAAAAAAGCGTAGAAATGAATTAATTTTTTTCAGTTTTTAATGACGCACTCTTAATGAGGCGTTTGTGAGGTATTTAGAAGTTTACGCGTGCTTTCGGGATGCCGACTCTTGAACACGTGTCTTTATGTGATGTCACGAGTGAAGAAGAGAATTAATATAGAGCTTCATTGTATGACTTGAAGTACACAACATTGCTGATTTGAGCAATCAGTATAGTTGCCTAGACTGAAGCAATTTTTTTTGTATTGACGTTTTTCAATTACGTAGTCAATTGGAGGAGTACAGCTGAAAAGAAGTTGTTATTTAGCGGTTGTAAAAGGTAGCTGGCAGGATGTGGAAAATGTGGCGTGCAGGACTCTGCGGCGTTAGCGACATACGTCCTATGCAGCCGTGGTTCCAGATGTGTGGTTGGCCGGGGTCGCACATGCTGTCAGTGTTTTTACGCCGCGACCTCCACAGCTTGACCCGCGGGATGATGTGTCATGAAGGGAAGGGGGAGGGGAGGATGGTGTTGTAGTAGGGGGTTCGTGGTGACCCAGTTATCTGGTGGCGGCAAGAGTGCTACCCCCATGTCTCGCCATCCGCCCGCATGTCGACCACCGTGCAGTGGCGGGCCCCACAGCCTTCCTGCCCGTGTGTGCTGCTGGTCGGCGCTCTCCACACTCCAGCAAGGTGGCGCAACGTTGGACACTCGTTAGCACCAGGGTTCCGTTCCTGTCTTCGGCCTCCCTGAGTCTTAGTTTTCCAACGCTTCCCTAAATCGCTCCCGTTAAAAGAGTACTGTGTACCGGTTTCAGATCTCCGGGTTTGACGCGCGGTAACAGCGGAGTGTTAAGGGGCCCGCCTCGTTGCCATAAAATCACACCGCAGCGTGTTTGAAGAAAAAGTTTTACACCGAAACTAATACACGTGTGTTTACACCGTTTCTCTACGAAAAGAACACGCACTTCAGACGACTGCCCTTAAGTACTTTCAAGACAACACACGTATTAGAAATCCCCTTTTTCGGGCACGTCTGAATGGGTTAAAACGGAGTTTTCAGGCTGCTATAGCGGAAAATATACTAGCCGAATACATGTGAAACCACTTAAGGGTAGTGTATTGGACTTTAGTAAAGTGATTTCGTAAATAAAACAATAGGGTCACCACTTAAAGTCCCATAGGAAATTTGTATTTTCGCGAAGACTGCACGCCTTAAGCGTAGAGGCGACGCACCGTTGTATGGCCCATACGACGTCGCCCTTAGCACCATACCTCACTCACACAAACACATGTGCCACGAGGCGGGCCCCTTAAGAGCCAGAGTACCATTCTCGACGATAGACACATCGGTCTCTATTCACAGCGCGCTAAACTGGCTTGCAGTGTTTTCGTAGAACTCTTTTTCCTATGGGACTATAAGCGGTGACCCTAAAATTTCATTTTTGCATATTATGAAGTAAATACCAATGCACGCACCATATTTCGCAATTTACGGATTCAGCTCGTATTTTCAGAGTTACAGCAGTCTAAAAAAGCAGTTTTTAGCCATTTCAAGAGGCCCCAAAGTCATGCTGCTAACAAGCATACTGAATATTCAAAAAGTGGCATACGTAGTTTCAAGTGGGTGTTCTTTTCATAGATAACAATAACAATAAGTTCGGCGGTTTCGCGTAAAAAAGTATTCGCGTGTCTCTCCACAACACTGTCCAACGGCTAAGTACACACAGTATTCTTAAGGGGCCTCCCTACCTGCACTTGGAATGCTTTGCAGCGAGTTGCGATTATTCTTTTTTTGACGAAACTACTAAACGCTCATAATATTTGTATATCTACGAAAAGTACACACACTTGAAACTATGTCGCTATAGTTTCAAATATTTGGTACGTTTTTAAAAACATAATTTTCGGGCCCCTCAAAATGGCCGAACATGTTTTTTTCTGACTGCCGTATCTGGAAAAGTAATAACCGGATTCGAAAAACACACCTATAGAAACGAGCGTTAGACTTTGAACTACGCTGCCCGCCAATAAAATAATGTGCTCACTGCTTAAAGTCCCATACGGAAAAGGATAATATTACAGCACTGCACGCCATCTGATTGGCTTGCACGGAGAGGCGATAATGTATTACATACGTGGGTTAGCGGCAACCTTACCGCACCTGCCTCACACACAAACGCAGTCTATCTAGGGAGGCCCCTTAATGGCGTGTTCTGCAGTTTTTTCAGACTGGTGCCAAAAACTCAATTATTTTTTAAACCAAAAGCCTTGAAAACATTTGAGACAATGTGCAGTCAAACGATGCACAATACTGTGGATGCGTTTTTAAAAATAATGTAGGCCAACCATTCGACAAAAAAAAAATATATATTTTTTTTTTTGCTGCATTTTGGCCAATTTTCACGACAAAAACCGTGGGCCTTTGGATGACGAAATCTAAAAAAAAACCGTTCGGTACGTTGCTACAAAACAATGCAGCTATAAATTGTGACACATAAGTGTCAAAACTGTAGAGCAAAATTTTGATATGAGTATTAGGTAGCAATAAATATTTTCGAGATCACTTAATAACTAAGGAGCTGGCCTTTAAGGTGGCCGCCTGACTTGACATATTTTGCGTGTCCGAGGCCTAGAAGTGCGGAAGCGGTAAGGACGACACAGCACGCGCATCACTTATCACTCTAGCCTCTAGACGCTAGTCACAACTGGCGTGCAGTCCTCTCAACAACAGCTCCCCTCTGAGACATTCAGTGATGGGGCCTATCAATTTATGACGTAATATTAAAAGTTAACTATATATTGTACACGCCTATATATTTACAGAGACTCTGCACAAGATTTTCATACCCTAAAAGGAATCACAAAAACACTTAATTTTCGCAGTTTTCGGCAGCGTTAAAGCAAACTTAGGAGAAAAATGAAGGTTCCAAATTGATATACACGTGTCTAACGTTTTTGGAATGCTATTCCCAAGTGGACGTAATTTACCCACGCCAAGCAGTTTTCGAAGATATCCAGTAACGGCCGAAGCTCTGCACTGCAAGGCGGCCACCTTAATAAAGGACATGGCCGATTTCTCTCCAAGTTCCTGTCCTTGTGTGTTTACCTTCCCTAATGACTTCGTTGTTGACGAGACGTAAAGACCAGTTATAAAAACCTGCGTCTTTATGTACCCTGTTCTATACGTATGGTCGTATAGCATTTGCATTCTAGGCGCTGTCCCCCACGAATGTAATTACACATACTCTTTTTATGATATTAAAAAATTGCATGGTGTTTTTATATTACTATTCGCCCAACAAAGCTGTCAAACATTTGATCATTGAGTTACCGAATAAACTGCATAATTGTACTGAATTTACCATAAAAATATTTTTTTGTATGTAAAGAGATGAAAAAAAAATTGTCGGCCATACCGTAATTGTTCTCAACAACCCGGCCATTAACCTCGACCGACAATAAATAATTTTTCACACTGGTACGCCCTGTACCAGTGTGAAAAATTATTTATTGTATATTTGTACAAAATAGTAATAACTTTCTAGACGTTATTAAGTACTGCTTTTATCGTGGTATAGAATTATTATTTTCGTGCATAGTAATCGCATAACAGCGTGTTACAGTCAAAATCAACGTATTATTTTTAATTTTTGAAAGATATTTAAAAGTGAAAGGTTTTTACGTGTTTTTCAGCAAATTTTATACACACAAATGTTTGATCTTTGAACGGTTCTTGCAATGGGTTCGTGTTATAAACATAACCTTTTTTTACATACCCCGTTGCGACGAATGTTGTCGTATTGCAGAAAATCCTACAATAAAACAAAACACAAATGAAGAAAAGCCAGTAAGCTGTAGTCAACAAACATACAGATAATTCCTGAAAGGAATTTAGTCATATCCCCGAAGACGATACAAGGACTAAAAGCAGATAAAAACAACACAAACAAATTCCTAAGTGGAATACAGTCGACTGGAAAAAGACGACAGAAAAAACAACAAAAGACAGACAAAATAAAATAAAAACCAACAAAAATGGTGTGTGAAAAAGGCACCAAATTGGTGAACGACGACAGCAGAACGAGAGACACGAATGAATGTGAACACATGCAAGACGCAACACGGATAAAAACAGACGAAGAAATAGTATAGGCTTCTCAGGACAACAGATGCGACGTTCAGGGAACTGGTATCTGTTCTCGCCTTCAGACACATGTACAGACTGAGAACTCCGGCAGACTGACTGTGACATCTGGAAAAACAAGGGTCTTATATAGGAAATATGCCTACATGTAGCTCGACCAAAGTGTTGTTGTTCATCCATTTGGTGTCTTTCTCATGCACCAATTTTTGTTGGTTTTCATTATTTTTTCGTCTGTATTTTTTTGTGTCTCTCTCCAATCGACTATGTTCCACTTAGAAATTATTTTGTGTTATTTTTATCTGTTTTTGTCCTTGTGTCGTCTTCTGGGATACGACTAAGTTCCTTTCAGGAATTGTCTGTATGTTTTATGTCTGTTAACTACAGCTTACTGGCTTTTCTTCCTTTGTTTTACTGTGGGTTTTTTTCTGCAATACGGCAACATTCGCCCACAATAGTATATTTCCAAAGAAACTGTTATGTTTACAGAAATGTTTGTTTTAGCTTGCCCAATAAGGTTATCACACTCTGTAGACGGTTGCATTATGTAATCTGCCGAGGTAAGGTAGGATTGCTCAGTCATGTGATCATGTTTGCTCGACCACAAGGGAAGCGATTAATCCCCTCCTCGTGACTAATTGGAGGTTTGAAAACAGTTCGATTATTCATTTAGTTACCGGAAGACCCCAAAACTAATATTTGGAGTGGAACAAAGTAAACCTGCAAAGGACCAATTAAATACGATTTGCGGTACTTGAAAGATCTTATCTAAAATGTGGTTCAACCCCGTACAATAGATTCGAAAACAAACGTGAACTTTTACCCCGCAGAAAAGAAATTCAACAGCTATTTTTTGACATGTTTCGTGGTCGTAAACTACGGTAAAAACTATAATATGTGGCGCGTAAGCAGAGCTGCGTGGAGATAGTTCTTAGGCTCTAGTACCGGCCAACCTCAAGACGCGTCATTTTTTCCACATCTCAGTGCAGGCACGGGGTTGGGCGAAGCGTGTGATGTAGTGCGCTCGGGATAAATTGAGCACTGAAAATTGAACCTTTGAAAAATATCACTAGTCGTCACTGTATACATTTTAACAATAGTATGGTTGGCAACGAAATTACGCACTATAGTTTCGTGTGTTTTCTTATTTAAATACGGCAACACTGAAAAAAATTACCGAAATCGACAAACATGTATTTTAGATGACCAATGAAACTTTTTTTTTATCACATTATATAGGTTCCTACCGACTGCACGATTTATCTTAACACGCGTTAACACCAAGTACCGTGTCCGGAGAGGTAAGAACATTTCCCATCGTTTGCCGCCACACGCGGAAAGATACAATTGGCTGAAAATAGAACTTTAGCAGGGGTTTTTTGAATGTTCATTTTGTCCCGGGCCACCTTTATATTCGCTGATTTTCCATTATGTTTAAATCTCGCAAGCACGGCCGTCTTCCCCCACAATCCCACGCACCTACATACACGCACGAGCGACTAAACCCTGGCCAAACCGTAGGGCAGCGACAGTCTGAACATACACCGCAAGCAGGAGGAGTTGTAACACTGCGTGTTATTGTTCGTTGTAGTTTACAAACCTAACAAATCCGTCCTTCGTTTCACAGCACACAGGGATGCCAACCTTGTGGACTGCCTGTCAGTAGTGAGCAACTTTTGGCAATCCATCCCCCTTCCTTAATGAAGCAGTGGCATGAGGTCCTCCCCAAGAAAATTTGGAGTAGGCCTACTAGCTGCAAAATGGTGCTTTTTAAGGCCTCGCTCCATAGTTTAGCAGTGGTTTAGAAAATATTTTTTGTAACGCAAATTAATGCATATATCAAAAATTCCTTTGGTAGTTTTAACACTTATACATCAACGTTTTATATGAATTTTTCTGTTGCAATACACCAAACTGATTTTTAGATTTTTGCCCCCGAAATAGTACACATTTCGTTGTGAAAATAAGCCAAAATGAAACAAAATAAGTTTTTTTTCTCGCAAACGGTACATTATTTTTAAAAAAACTGTCTGGTAAAATTGTGTATCGTATGACTGTACTCTGTCTCAAATTTTTTCAAAGCATTTGGTTAACAAATAATTGAGTTATTTGCAATTGTTTGAAATAAACGGGAGATCATGGCCTTAAGCAGATTTCCTGGTAGAAATATCAATATTACTTTTAAGAGATAAAATTCGTATAACACAAAATTGCGCTGTTGTCAAGATGGCTGCAACCGCTTCCCGGCAGCTGCATACTTGATGACGCATGTTTACCTTTCGTATACAAATCTGTTATTTTTGTTTTAAGCTTAGATGCAGCCTACACACGATATTTAAAATTTTCCACGTTGAGAGTTTCAAAAGCATGGTACGATATGTGCACATATGCTGCCAACGCCGAGCAAATACGGCTAAAATGTACCGCTTCTTCTGATTTTACCGTACTTTTTAAATAGGCTGCCAATATACTATCCTTACGAGTTTTAAATACGCTTGAAAAAAAACCGTTAAACACCCAACGACCGAGTAGATGCGATCACGTGAGCAATACTAGCGAGTAGATTACACCTACTAGGTTTCCGTAAACGTGTTATGTAGTGTGTGTGACGACGCAGGGGGGCGACGTGCTGGCAGACCTTGCCGGCTGGACGTCCGCCAGGACCCCAGCACCTGCCGGCGAGGACCACACCTGGGCCACGTCTGCTCCTAGCACAGGAGCACCAACACAGCGCGAGAGAATAGACCGTTATATAAAGGATGCTGCTTACACCGGAGCCTTGGCGAGAGCAAGAACAGGGATTTACATGATATAATTTGTAGGGCTCAGTCTCGTTACCAGATATCGCATTCGCATAGAAACATTTCTTTTTAACTGAAGTGTTTTTGTCGACACACGCCACTGCGAGTAGGATTACCAGACGTCCGGCAAAAGGAGGACGTCTCCTCCCTTTTATAGTATTTTTTGCTGCAGGCAGGATATTTCTTGACACTCAAAAACGTTCATAAAATATTCCCCGTTTCAGTTAATCTTAATGGAACTGCTGTCACACACACGCATGCACGTTACCGCGCACACACAGTGAGACACACATACACACGCATAGAGACACACATACACACACATAGATATACACATACACACATAGAGACACACATACACAGAGAGAGAGAGAGACACACACACAGAGAGACACACATACACAGAGACACACATACACACAGAGACACAAATACACACACACACATACACACACAATGACATTAAGACATTAAAATATGTGTTATTTTATATGGTGACTTACGACCTATGCACTAGGTTATTCACATACGAAATTTCGTTGTGGTCTTATATATAGTATGTTTACACGTGATTATTTACGTGATAATTTGTGTTCTTTAGCAATATAATTGGTAATTTACATGATAGTTAATTTAAGAGAAGAACAATTTCCATAGTGAAATTCCTACCTTTCGTGAGATGAATGTCCTTTTTAATTCTCAATGTCTAGTAAGCTTAATTGCGAGCGAATGTTTTCGTGTTGCAGAAAACCACCAGAAAAAGAAAAATACTAGTATTAGTTAGTGTTGTTGTACCCGTTACATAAACAGAATTCCGAAAAGGAATGTAGTCTTAACGCGAAAGACGACAAAAAAATAGAACATCTATGACAAATTAATTCAGGAATAGAACGTAGTCATTGAATGAAGAAAGACAACATAAAAAAACAAAACAAAAGGACAATACAATAAAACAAGAAAATAAGATAACTATGTGAAAAAAGGCGAAAAAAAATGGACGTGAACAACAATGGCAAGTGGCACGAGTGAATGTGAACATAGATTACACAACAAAGAGAATACGTACGAAAAGTAGCAGGTTTATTTCGACGACAGAAGCGACATTACTGGAATCGAGATCTGTTTGCATCTTCAGGCCCATGTATATACTGAAGACTACAGCAGACTGACTGTCCAAAATAGCGTGATTATTTCCCTCTTAAGGTGGCCGCCTGCCCAGGTCGCCGATCGATGTGTAGAGCTTTCACCGTTACTATGTTATTCGAAAACTGTTCACCGCGCATGAGTGATGTCGGATAAGGAATATCATTGAAAGTATGTTACAGGCATATTAGCATTTCAGGTTCTCATGTATCTGTAAAGTTTATTTTTACGCTGCTAAAAATAGGAAAGTAGGTGTTTTTGTACTCCTTTTTAGGATACGAAAATCGTGGCGCAGAATATTTTAAAACGTGTAGGCGTATACAGTATCTTTAATATTAAGGGAGAGTGTTAGATCATTTTCATGTATTTTCAGTTTTCGAGCCATAATATTTATTCAAATTGTATTATTAAAATGCTCTCTTCGACAAAGCATAGACTTTATCTTGATAAGCGGCTTGACATAAATAATAATGGACTCTTTCATTAATTGGTCATGCAGAATCATTACAAGGGAATTATAGGTTAACTTTCAAGAACGATTACGAGTCCAATATAAGATGAACATGTAACACTACTATGATCTCCAAAATGCAACACAAATATCTTCTACGCCTTAACACTGCCGCATTAACCAAAACTATTTTAAAACCGAAGTTATTGCAGAAATTCGATAAACAAAATTTAGCATCAACCTTCCCCCTCCTGAACGTCGTAAAATTATACGGTTACCACTAAAAGTCTCGTAGAGGTGAGTCGGCGAGAAGACTATATGTAGAGCCACGATTTTATGGTGAAAAGATTTTTGCAACATTTAGTTTCGATGCGTCATGTGCACATCTACAGGTCTGCTACATCGCCCGTAATTGGATAATTTTACTCTCACTTGCCTTGGCAAATTACAGACGTAAGGAGACACAATAATCTTATTCTGATTGGTGCAGTCAAATGGGAAACGTGTCTGAACAAAGACGCGCTGCCAATAACCATGAAACAGAGCTACCGATGTGCACGAGAGACGCAGAAACAAAGTGGGGCAAAAATCTTTTCGCGACAAATTTGTGGCCCTAACTATATGTCAGTATAGTGACTCGTACCATATCTGCTTTCGCTCGGAGTGATTTCGGAAATCCATGGAACTCAATGAATATTTTTATGTTCATTTCCTCGTCTTGTGTTCTGTTACTCACAACTTTTGTAATTCAGATTGTAAACACGTGCTCTCTCTTCACTACTTCGTCACACTGAATAACCCTTGATCACGCTGAAAAACCATGATAATGCATCTGTCTAGTTGTATGTATCTTCCCGCGTCTAGTTTCAAAAAGTGTATTATGCTATTTAAAAAAATAACAATTTGCATTTACCACGACACACGTGGGCGCATCCAGGGGGGTTGCACTAGGCGCACATACCCCAAGGAGGGAAGTTTTTCAGCTTTCATATCAACGTATATGTGTACTAGTTCTACAGTACAGTTCATGTGTGTTGAGGGGTTATTGTAAGCAAAGTGTGTTCACATGTTTCTAAACCGTATTGTATAAGACCTTTGTCGAGATCCACCTGCCTGTAGTTCGCAGAATTGGTTATTTAATAGGTCTTGTGCGCTCCTCAAGCCAAAATCGTGGCTTTGTACATGACACGTCGTCATACAAGTGTGGTGAGATGTTTGTTTACAACTTTCCGATGAGTAATGTATTTCAATTTTCTTAATATTCAAACCAAGCGAGTGACGCTGGAGACGCATCCGGGAGGACTACTGAAATCAGGCAATCTCTCTCCCGGCGACACTTGGAGACGTAGCCACCAGACTACAACACCAGTGACTCAACTCATTGTTCACGTCGTGCAGATGACAAATGTGCTGGAGGCTCACGGCATGCTGTCTTCGGCGGTGGTCCGTACCTTCGTCAGACCCCACGTCGGACATCGTCCCCCCTCCGTCTCCTCCTCAACCACCGCCCTCATTCCTCCCTCGTTATCGCATGACACGACGGCGCACCTGCCCCGTTTCCACGGCATTATGTTTTATCGGGCCACGGCTGGGGCGCAAGTGAAAACACGCAACTTTCTTGGCCCTTCCTCCGGGGTTGTTCTTTTATGTTTGTCAGCGTGGTCCCGCGGTTGACGCGGGGGCAGTCCCCTCCCCTACCCAGATATTCCTCACCCCCTACCACCCTAGACAACATCGACCCGTCTCTCTCCGTGACTCGTCACGAGACAGACCGCCTCGTATGCCCCTGTGATTTGGGGTGGCCATGCCCCCTGGGTCTCTCAGACGGATGGAATTCTGGTTATTGATCTGGTAGTGTTTGCTTGCCCGCTAGCCTGTGTGAGGCACCGAGATCGTCATTAAAAATCACTGCACGCGATCTTGACGGGCAGCATTAATGAAGAAATTCTTGGTTGCCGAACGCCGCGTGTGTCTTTGGCGGCGTCCCACCGTCCACTACGCCGACGGGAAAGGACTGGTTACCTTGCCACTAGGGTTAGTACGTTTTATTAAAATTTCCACTGTCGGTTCTCCCGTCGAGTAACAAGATGTTCACCACCCTGAAGATTTGCTGAGATGACGACCACAAACGTCTGGTATTTGAGCTAGGCCGAGTAATGGTTTTACTGTTGTGGCCTTGGGTGTAATATTCCTTCGTAAATTCCCATTTCGAAACATTATAGTTTTAACTTACGTGGTTACAGTGTATCCTCTTAGTTTGTTTCCGCACTGTGATTACATAAAAAAAATCTACATCTTCTTTGGCGTCTTACGGAGGAATGTTAGACAATTTTATTGTGTTTTCAGTTTTTAAGCCATATATCCTATGGTTTGCCGAAATTTTGATAATAGAATTTTAATAAGTATTATGGCTCAAAAACTGAAAATACAATAACATTGTCCAACACTTCTCTTAAGGAGGAGTGTTAGATAATTTTCTTTATTTTTTCAGTCTTTGAGCCATAGCATATATACAAGTTGTGTTATCAAAAAATTCTCTTTGAATACGTTTGATATGTTCTTGATAAACTGCTTGACATAAATTATGATGGAATCGTTCATTAATTTATAATGCAGAATCATTGCACGGGAATTATAGGTTAACTATTCAGAGTGATTACAAGTACAGCATAAGATGAACATAAAACTGTTATGATCTTCAAAATTCACCACAAAAATCTTCTAAGCCTTTAAGAAATGCCACATTTACCACAAAATGTAAAACAGAAGTTAGTGCAGTAAATCGATAAATTAAATTTAGCATCTAAGAGTTCCCCCTTAAGCAAATGGTTAAGTAGATTCCTTGAAATATATAGGAATATTGTTAACTTTGCCCCGAAAAAAAGTCCTTCGCAATGAACTAGGCTCGCGATGAACTAGGCCCTTCCCAAGGCCGAGCTTCGCTGACTTTGTCCATTATGTATCCTTCCATCACATGTACTCATGAACACTCTCTTGGACATGCAAACGTAAACTCCACGCAATTAATATACGCAGCCAATAAAATACCATTGTTAAATAATTGTTAGAAGCTAGTCATTATTATTTTTTTTGTTACCTAAACACACATTTTCTTTCCAGAGACCAGAAAATTGTTTTGATTATCAGTTGAGATTCAGAGGTGCGTTTTGAAATTACGTACTTTTTGAAAGTGATGTTGGTATTTGTGTAAAATGAGCGTAATTACTTTTGGAATTTTTTCAACTTGGTATAAAAATTGATTATTAATGAAATGAAAAATAAATACAACGTATTAATCAGAGTTTGTTAATGTCTACAGCTTTGTTCGTATTATAACGAGTATGTAATGTGCAACACAACACAATTTAGGCTACGTTGTATGACACCTGCAAAAGGTAGGGGGTCTTGAGTTTAGAATGTGTATTGGCTTAGCAAAGATATGTGATTCACTTACGAAAATTTGGAGTTTCTACGTCCAGGTCCCGTTTAGTTAGCTGCTCTTTAAAATCCGTGTCCCCAAACTTGGTGTTTCTTTCTTTGGTTTATTATGCGTAGAAAATCATACAAAGCAATACAGTTGTAATAACGTATCGTAGATAATATTTTACTCTAAAAAGGTGAAAATTGCGTATTGCAAGCAATGATTGAGTAAAAAAAAAACAATTAAGGTTTATAAAGTTATTGCGGAGAGAAAAATAACAATGGATGATTGATAGATGAAGAGTTCGTTAAACACATGACCCAGAGTTCAGCCAAACAGTCTATAGTCTAATCAACATAAATCTTGGGGTTATAAAACTGGCATGCGAAACCCTTACGGGAGAATAAACTTTAGGACTCCCTTCCGTTCACAACTCTATGCCAATTGTATGTTACAATTATCTTTAGTGTATAGGGTTCATATGATTTTCTTTTTGTTAAGAGTAAACGTTTTAACCAAAAGAATTATTTAATGAAGTTTCAACTCCGTAATTTTAATTATACTTGTAACAACCCTACAGAAAATTTTACTTTCTCTTGCAAACTAAATTCAGTTGTGACATTTTAATTAGGAAATAAGAATTCATGGTACTACAGTTGAAATCAAGTAATAAAAAAAAAACCTTTTCAAACATTTTACTATTTAATTATATTATATTGTTTTAATACGCAAATGGCATTTTTCAAAGTTTAATGCTAGGGTTTCATCTTTTATTTGAGACTTGAAGTATTAAAATCGGGTAGTTAGGCCTACTTCTCACGATATAAATTTAGAAACTTGGCGTAGTTTTTTCATGTACTGCTGGCTGCGGGGTATCTATAATTTCAGCTAGGACTCAACCTAAACTTATTGTCGTAGACAGGCTGCCCTGTCGAAAAACTTGATGTGAAACAGTAAACTAACGCTAGATGGTCTTAACTGTAATTGTATAATACAAAATACTTGAGGAATAACTTTGAGAAAATAGCTTTTTCGGTTGTTGGAAAATAGGAAGGTGACGACGCGACAGCAAAGGGTACAGTGCTGTGGGATCGATTCCAATTTTTACATGTGCAAAATGGTAGGAACCGTTAGCCGGTCGTTTTTCTCGAGAGTCTTCCGTTTCTTCCGTTCTTGCATTCCATCGCTGCTCCATAGTGTCTTCGTATAAACTTCACTACCGTGCTATACCAAGCTGTTAAGGGTTTATAAAAAAAATCGATCCACTCCCCTTGCACTTGTAAATTTGCCCCTGGAAGTTCGGCAACAATGAACACTTGTTTGCTTTGCGGTTGGCATGAGAGGCAGGAAACATTGCTAAGCGCACAAGAAATTTTGAGTCAAATGACGTTTGTAATGACGACACAACCAATCAGGACGGCTGTACACAGAAATAAAAAAAATAAGAACAAAAACGTCCGTACAAACGTGTGTTTGCATATATACAGAAACACTTTAATTGTATCAGCAGGATAGCAAAATAGTGCAAGGGGAAGGTATGAATGAAAGAAATCAAAATGGAAAGTACAGAGTAGTTGTTATCTCGAACATTTCCGTGAAGTTTTCTGAATCAACACCATATCATAGGCATGTACATAGCTGTCTTGTTACATTCACTTTGTTCTGTACTGCGCAAATATAATTAAATGTTTCTGTGCCTTTTCGAAGATATGTTGATATGTTCATTATTGTTCAATTTCTTGCCAGTGATTTATATTAAACATACATACACATAATCCATTGCCTTCAAACATGACCTTAATGTAATTTAGTACCGGTTTGGTTTGGTTTCGGTTCAACAGAATAATCTCTACGGCACTGAAATGTTTATATCTGCGACAAGAAAGTTGTAAATACGTCACAATTGGGAAAGTCAAACATTTAAAAGAAACTCAATTTGAAAGGATCACTTCTGTACCAATACTTGCATAATGTATACGTTCTAGAACCCGGGTGAAACACTAAAATTAAATAAAAAAAACTCAGCAAATGCTGTACATTGCAACTTGGCAAATGCCGTGGTCACAGCCACACATTCCCCACTGGTGGCTAGAACATGCCTACTCCCCCTCCCCTCTCCCCCTACACCCTGCTGCGCGTGGGAGGGTGCTTCTAAACAGGTCATTCTGTAATCAAGTGTTCCACATCTGATAGTGTCAGTCCCCTGAACAGCGGCCAAATTGCTGACGCTTACGTAACACGTACACACGGTGCCATATGAAAGCTTGCCATTCGATATCTTCACGAGCTCTATGTTGTGGCCAGACAGTGCAGTCATATACTGGGTGCTGGTGCCGCAGTATGCTTTCATTTAGATAATATGTTGTTAACAATCAATTGTTTTCTCTTTAGCGAGCCACCCGCCTTGAGCGGTTTTGAGCGTTTAGAGGATCAGAAGCGATAAGGGTGACCATGAAGCGCCCACCAAATGCCACATCGCTACAACGAGCCAGACATTGAACTAGCCTACAGTACACGATTTTATCAGTCGCGCATACATCTGGTTGGTACAAATACTTTTATTTTAAAGGTGGATGGCTTTTAAAAAGTATTTTTAATGATCATGATGTCTAATAATGATATTCTGTACTTGTCCGATGTGTATTTTCTTTTCGTACACTGGCTCAGTGGGCACATGTGGAACAGTTAGTATAAAAGTATTTATCCGCACATTGAAACGCATCTGAAGCACGTGACAGGCCGCACCCTTAATGAGTCTCTTTGAGAAACGGAACTAAGATTGGTCGCACTTGAAAAAAAAAAAGAGGTAAAAAAGTCTCTGATCAAGTCATATGAAAAAAAAATGTTGACAGCCAAATTGTTTATATTTCATCGACGTAATGCATTTACTTGGGTAATCATCTGAAACTGAATTTACGAAAATTAAATTACTAAGCTCAAAAGTCAGGAAATTTTTAAGGTCCTGTCACAGTAAACATAAGGCTATTAGAAACTAAGTTAGTTTACGAAAACTCCAAGACATTCCTAGCGTTTGTATGCTCGAGGTGTAACTACAACTTCTGCACCTGAGTAGTACACCCTTTTGCACCACCTTGGGGATGTGGGGTAAAGATGCTAAAGGTGCAAAATAAACGTCTATAGACCGGAGGTGCAAACATGATTTAAACATTATACAGGCTGTTACAAAAATGTACGGCCAAACTTTCAGGAAACATTCCACACACACAAAGAAAGAAAATATGTGATATGGACATAAGTTCGGAAATCTTAGTTACCATGGTAGAGCTCAATTCCTTACATCTCGTTAAATGTCATCGTAAATAAAACTTCGTACAGAAAATGTCCCAAATACCCAATGGATTGGTTCTTTACAATGTATTTTACTTCCTAGGTTCACCGCCAGATGGGGCACTTGATACAATACGCCATACTCCAGGGATACATCAGCGCATCAGGGATTCCATGCCGCGGAGGGAGGGTAGATGCATGTATCTTCACTCACGGAAGTCATTTTGAACATCCTAGGAAGTAACGTACATTCTAACGAAACATTCTATTGGGTAATTGGAACAGTGTCTGTACGAAATGGTTTTTACGATGATAATTAACGAGTTGTAAGGAATTGAGCTCTACTGTGGTAACTAAGCGTTTCCGGACATATGTCCATATCGCATATTTTATTTCTATGTATGTGTGTGTGTGTGTGTGTGTGTGTGTGTGGAACGTTTCCTGAAAGTTTGGCCGTGTCTTTTTGTAATAGCCTGTATTCACCCCACTAGGCGGCTAACAATAAACGTAATAAAATTAAAGGTGGTTTTCTATTCAACTCGGACAAATTAATTTTTATTCATCTATTTTAGTTTATGTAAAATTGAGATAGAGGTTACGCATAACATTTTGATCTTTCTATTAAGTAATACATTTTAATTAACTTTAAAATTAAAAGGGTTTATTAAATCGCGATCAGCGTGTTATATTTCTTTGTAACACGCCAAGGTCGAGGGCTTCATCCATCTTCGAAGCAATAGCTAAATATTTGGACGGCTTTTACTATATAACTCGCAAATATTTAAACTCCCCCTCCCCCCGACACGAAGGATACTACATTTCAAATCGATCAGACCAGTGTAATTGCTCACATTCACTAATAAATATCTAGGATTGATCGTTTACAATGAAAATGAAAACTAGTATGTAGCTACATTCAGTGCATCGTTGATAAGCAACACTTCCTGAGAAAATAGTTAAAAACATGTTAAGAGCTTATTATCTTTAAACGGCTGAACCGATTTCCTTCAATCATAGCTAAGAACCATCTCGATCACGTCAGCATTCAAACGGGGGGGGGGGGGACGCATGAAAATTGGTCCATTCGTTTAGGAACTACGATGCCACAGACAGACACACTGATACACAAATACGTCAAACTTAAACACCCTTCTTTTTGCGTGGGCGGTTAAAAAGGAACCAAGTGACATTTTTTGAGTTATGTACACCAAGCACATAAGAAACCTTTAAATTTTGCTTCTATGAATAAAAACAAGTGCCATGTACCCTGTGCTACCTTCTGCTATGCACTGAACCAACCACCACACAATCAACTTTAATTTGCAAGCTGTTTTCTCAATTTAAAGGATAGGTTGGTTGGATTCGGCTTCATTTGGTAACTTCAATGCAGATGATTACTTTCAGTCAGAAGACATTTGTTCGGCTGTATCTCATTGATTATTTTTCGTGGTGAAATAGCGTTTTTTTCCCCCTTTATTTCTTTCCCCCGCAAATACCTTTTGAAAACCGGCCACCGTAAAAAGGAAACGCCACAGCCTCTTCAGTGTTAGGTATTTTTACTACGTATGTTACGTCTCTTTACTAAGTCCTCTGCGCTACGTCCTCTTCATTTCGTTCTCGCATTAAGTCTTCTGCGCCACGTGTTCTGAATTACGTCCTCTGCATTACCTTCTCGGAATTACGTCCTCTGTGTTACGTTGTCTGCGCCACCGTGTATGCGCCAAACCCGCAGCAGGGCTCGATCGCGCGTCCCGCGAGGTGCCATATGGCGGCAGAAAATAGACGTGCGAGTGTTTTCTCTGAGGCGCGCTCCAGGCTGGGCGGCGGGGCGAAAGTAAGCAGTTTGGGTTGTGGGAGGCCTGCAGGGTTGTGGGAGGGTGAGGGAGGGCCGGGTTGTTTGGGGCGGGCGGAAGCGGCGCGGCGCGACGGCAGCACCCAGACGCGCTAGACGGAGATGGACGCGCGGGCACATGGCAGGCATGTGGCCGCCATCTGGCGCGGAAATACCGCGAGGAAGGTGAGGCCGTCTTCCCTCCATCCACCTCCTCCCCTATCCTACCTACCCTCTTGAGCTTCTGCTACTGGAGCTGGTCCACTCACTGGTTGGTCTTTAGGCTTGCTTTTCGACCTGCCAGGACAGCCCCAACGGCCGTATCATTTCATATGTTTGCACTAGAGCTCCGTTCTTATTATACATAATTTTTTTTTGTCTTTACACCTCGTCTACAGCGAGGTCATCCTAGACGGTTCGGGATAATGTGAACACTAAAAGTAGCCCTGTAAAATGTCTATTTTCAGCCAATTCGTGTCTTTCCACACGTAACGGCTAACGAAGGGAAATGTCTAACCTGTTTTGACACGTCACTTGATGTTTGCGAATGTAAGGTAAATTGTGCGGTCGGTAGTAACCGTTATAGTTTGATAAATAAAAGTTGATTAACTATACCAAATTCAAATATGTCTATTTCAGTTGATTATATTTTAGTATTGTTGTATTTAAGTAAGACAATGCACGGAACTATTTTCGGCAAATTGCTGCCAACCATGCAAGCAGTAAGGTAACTATTGTTAATGTTGAATAATACGCAGTAACGGCTAGTGATATTTTTCAAAGGTTAAACTTTTAGTGGTCACATTATCCCGAACGACCTATAGATATGATTACACAGAATTTTCCACAAGGACCGGTACTGGGAGAGAATCGTGATAGTATGAAAAACTGAAATCAGGATAGCCGAATCCGGGTAATCGAAACAGAGCGCTCCCGAATACGAATTCCAACGTGTTACCATCCTTAACTACGATATTACGATTATGTTTAAGTGGCTCGCTAGATAGGCTACGGTTGTGTTTGTGTGTATGTGTGTATGAGGCACACAATAGATGAATGGCTAAGGGTGTCACTGACCAACGTACGTAATGTAGTTTCACCTCTATGCGCAAACCACTTAAGGGCGCGGTATATCGCACTTTTCATCACTATGTTTTTATTTTTGTATTCATACCGGTTATTTGTTTTCTTGTTTTAGACGCAATGTGACTGATGAAGGGTGTGTTTGTGTGTGTGAGGCGAATATCGATGAGGCGCTACGGGCGACATCGGCCGGCACATGTACTGTGATATCGCCCTTACGGCCAAAGTCGTAAATGCGTGCGCAGTGTTCCGGTGTAACGTTTTTACTGTGGGACTTCAAGCGGTGACCCTATCATTTTATTGAACACGTCACTGTAGCAAAGTCCAATGTACTTGTAGACCTCAATTTCGAACAAATCCGTTACATATATCTTGAGAAACAACCGCGTGAAAAAAAGCAGATTTTAGCCAAGTTTGTGGACTTTAAAATAATGCTTCCCATATGCGTGGTGTCATGAAAGTCACATTCACAAGTAGTCTGAAGTGTGTTTTATTTTCATTGATAAGCATTGTGGACGCACGTTTAATGGTCTCTGAGAAAAAAATGTACCTCCGAACACGCTACACGCAGTTCGAGTGACAGTCAGGCGGCCGCCTTAAATAGTGTCCAGGGCGTTACTATTATTCTATTTCCTATGGGAATCTGAGCGGCAACTGTATAACTTTATTTGTAAGAAGTATGGTTAAAGTACACCTCAAATTTATACCTACGGGATTTTCAAATCCGGTTAATATGTCCCCGCGTACGACTTAAAAAAAAAAAAAAAAAAAAAAAATGAAACACACTCGGCTCACTGCAACAAATTTCAAAGGCAACTTAAGAGGCCCCTTAGTTCTAACAATCAAATAATTGTTATTAATAGGATTAAGCATCAAAATTGAATCTCGCTAATACAAAAATACATGCTTCGTTAATACGGCGTAGAAAGTTAAGATTTTTTGTACCAGTTATTGTAATGTTTTAACACTAATAGTGAAATTAATTGTACAGCTATGGGACGGAGTGTGGGAAATTTGCCACAGTAAAAGAAACTTTAATCGATGGGATAAATTAACCTTTTGAGTTTTAAAGGAGATAATTTAACCTGAAAACCACTTGATAGGAGAAGAATGTGTGTTGTGGAACACGGCGTAATACTGAAGCTGGCAACGAACCAACGACTGGCAGCACAGCTTTGAAGCCTGCCCTAGATTTACTGGAAATATGTTCTGTTCTCAAAGTGTTTAAAAAATGTTTCATCTTTGTGAAGTAACCGCCTGAGCCCATATAGGGCCTACTGATTTCAAGAATCATTACGTGACGAAC
Source organism: Medauroidea extradentata (assembly GCA_003012365.1). Lineage (NCBI taxonomy): Eukaryota > Metazoa > Arthropoda > Insecta > Phasmatodea > Phasmatidae > Medauroidea > Medauroidea extradentata. Next base: position 17,843 of record PNEQ01117396.1, on the reverse strand, counting down.
TTGTTTATTTACTTCTCGTACTGATATGTCACGTATGAAAATATGCGTATGAATTTTCAAAACGCATCACTCCATCCTTGAGAATACGCACCACAAACCTGTCCACCCATCAAAAATAATTATTTCACTAACCATCGAATCACATTGGTTTCATGATCGGAAGACCCTTCTTTGATGCTCGCTGTCCGACTGCATCTAACGTAATCTATTCCAATCATATACTAAGTTTATAATACGGCACATAGAAGGCGGTATTTTGGTAAAGTTTTACAATATTTGTTTGTTAATAAATTAAACTTTTCGATTAAATTTCCCTTCTGATAAATAACATCTCTGAACTAATCTGCTTTGTTTGTGTGTGTATGTATGACATGCCTAAGTATTAATTTACGAGACGTGTGATGTACAAGTAAAATAAAATAATCCTAAATACTTACAGTAAATTTGGCATGCCCGGTTAAAAATTCTTGTCTCCTTCATTATAAAGCACGTTAAACATTATTTTATTTATAAGGGCATGTACTCATTGAGATAATGAAAAAATTGCTTTATATTGTGCAAATTTATACATTTATTTTTTAAAAATGAACTTGTGTGTGGTTTTAGCTATCATAAAATAGCTCATGTCATGTTATTTCTGTGTGAAAAGAACTCAACGTTAAGTTTACTTTATTTTCACATCACAAAAACAATAAACATCATACACATATTTATATTGATTTCTTATGTATATGTGCATGTATGTGTAACGGATTGTTTCGCAGCTTACGCCAGATTTTTTGCTTGTGGGGAATATGTCGGATAATGCCTCTGATCGGCGGGTTTTCTCGGGGATATCTTGTTTCCCACGTCATTAATTTATTCACTGTTCTATATTCTCTTCATGTTATCTCCCACCAGCGTTGAAAATCTCGTTGTTAAGCGCTGACCATAAATTTTTGCTCACTAATAAGAAAACCCTTTAAAACTTTGCAATTTTATTGATAATCCTCATCACATTAGCATTAATTTATTCATGGAAGATGTTTATTACACGTTTTATGGCGTATAACTGCGAGTATCAAAACATGATTTTAAAAAGGCCACGCTCGGGAAAATTGTTCGCGAAACGTTCCTCGCGCATCAAAACGAATGGGAAAGCAAATATTCCGAGGCAACTGCACACCTGCTACGTGTGGAGTTACGACTACCGACTGTGAGTTGGTCTGTTTGTTTACACATTTCCATTAGCACTTTAGGTATGTTTGTGTGTTCTTTCTCCCCCCTCCCCTCTTTTCCTCTTCTGTGCGAGCTGTTAGATCCACGGGTACGTCTGAAATAAGTGATGCGGTCACATGAGAACTATGAGCGTTCAGAACGCCCAAGATTAGGTCATCGTTAAAAACTCGGAGAATTTGGGGACGTGTTCACGGCCCTAATTTGTGCATGTAAAATGTACTCATTACATGTGATATTTGAATGATTTTTTGCAATGGGGGTGAATGACAAAACTTAAGGGCGATTGTTCCCTACCCCAATGGATTTATCCTTTTTTCTCTTGATAACTTTTGTTTAAGAGGGTGTGGTAGATAAATAAGCGCTGAATTCTTCAATTGAGATGTACAGGTTTTTGAAAGTCGATACAGAAAAACTACAAAACAGCAGTCCTTGATAATAATGTTTGCCGACTGTATGAGCAAACATTTACCGAGAATGAATCATCTGTTTAGCGTGATCTCGTGCGTCGCAATTAAATGTAAGAGATTTCGGCGTCAGCGATTGTTCTTAAGATGTACGTTATTCCAGAATTTTTTTTGCTCAATAAGTTGGCAATAACTATTGTCTAGGATTGCTGTGTTTTTGAGTTTTGCAAATTGGCTTCGAGAACCCTACAATTCTAAACTTATGCTTTTAGCCCTGAATTATATAACATGCACTCTTTAAGTGTACTGAACAACATTTTTGACATGACAGAGCATATTTAAAAACAGATTTGATTTTCTGGAAAGGTTGCAACCTCGGTATCTTGATTATTTTGCAGCGGGAAACGACTGACAAGAAAATAGTGCTTTATTTAAGAGAGCGAATACAGTGGCCACAAAAATAACAGAAACCACACTGTATGGGTTACAAAAAGCGAAAGAAATTATAAACTATGCCATGTCAAATGGAAAAACTTAAAACAATTTCTCCAGTTCTTGTTTTGTGAAGAAAGCAATAAATTCGTCTGGCCGGAAAGAATCAATCCCTCTTAAAAGGTTTTGTTGGATATATGCCATTGCTAACTAAATGTGTAGACGCCTTATATATACACATTCATACATATACAGGATGGCGAAAAACAAACGCATAGTAAGAATACCACGCGAATTCTGGGCTAAAATAGAGACGAAAATGTTAAAGGCAAAATGTTGTACGATTACATTTTTTTCCCCAGTGTGGCAACATAGAACTGTAGTTAGTCCCCTCTTGCACTCCACATACGTCTGTTCTGACCTACATATTATTGGTCCAGGTTAAAATCCGAAGCAGTCCAAACATGATTCTATGTTTACTTGACTTAACATACATGAAATAATACCTGATCGTGGAACGCAAGAGGGGACTATCTCTGTGCAGTGTTGCCACATTGCGCACATGAAATGTCGTGGTGCAAGATCTTGCTGCTGACATTTTCGTTACAATTTAGCCCAGGAATCGCGTGATGTGCTTATTAGGCATTTTTTTCTGGACACAAACACACGCACACACAACCGATTATAATCCTATTTATGAATTATTTGTATATTTGTGGGCTGCTTGTATTTCTGGTGTCCTTGGTTTGTTCCTTCCGTATTTGTGTTGCTTATTTTATTGGTGAGGGGTGACAGGTGAGTATGTAGCAGTGCCGGAATGAAGGGGGAGGGGGAGATAGATCCCCGAGAAAACATACCTACCAACGGCATCGTCCGGCATGGTTCCCACGTGCGAAAATCCGGGGACTGACTTCTCCAGGAATCGATCCAAGATCTGTCTGACCATTCGGCCATCGTGGCCATTTACACGAACTTAGTCTTTCTGAGCCTCTACCCGGGTCTAGGGTGGTAGACACCCATCTTGATGAGACATCTCTGATGTCTGCATCTTTCCTTGATGCCCGCAGCGACAAGACATACTCTACTTCCAACCCCCTCCCTAATTTAATAATGAATTTGTTGCTGCAAGGTATATGACAAGGCTGGGACGCAGCTGGCGAAGACTTTTAGCTGCAGCAAAGCGAGCAACTCGCTTTCTTTCAGTTCTACGTGAACTTCTATATACAGTTTTTACTTGGAAAGGTATCGCTAGTATAGGCGTTGCCAGTGCTTAAGAGGACGTGGTACATAATTCAACGCTAAAAGCCTCAAACTATAACTGTAGGTTTCTTGAAGCCAATTTGCGAAAATTAAACAATAGCAATCCTAGGCAATAGTTTAAGCCAACGTTTTCAACAAAATGGTTTCCAGTGTTACGAACTTCTGAGGCACAATCTCTGACGCCGGAACCTCGTACATTTAACTGCGGCGCAAGAGATCGCGCGTAACGAATTAGTAATTCTGGATAAATATTTACTCATTAAGTTGGCAAATACCGTTATCTAGGATTGTAATTGAATATTTTGTCCTTATGGGCTTCGAAAAAAGCGTAAAAATCGATTGATGTTTTCAGCATTTATCTACCGCGCACTCTTAAGGGGGAGTTTAGACAATGTTATTATATTTTCAGTTAATTGCAAGAGATCTTGAAAGTTAACCTACAATTCTTTTGCAATGATTCTGCACGACAAATTAATGAAGGAGTCCATTATTACTTATGTATAGCAGTTCACCAAGAACTATTATCGTATTCTTTGTCGAAGAGGAAAGTTTGATAACCCAATTTTAATAAATGCTATGGCTCAAAAACTGAAATCACAATAAAATTGTCAATCACTCCCCCTTAAGTAGTGTCCGGTATTACTGTATGCTACTTGCTTAAAGCTACTCCCCTGTCTATTTACACATTTTGACTTCAGTTAGTCACGTGAACGCACTGTCTGACTAGGGTAATTGTGTTTGAGGTCATGAGATACAAGAGCATCAGGGACAGCACACGCACTCGTTGGTTAAATCATGGCCTCTACGCGCAGTACACTTATCATACTGTTAGACTCTTAGTACAAGTTACTAATATAGGTTATTTCTAGCATGCAAATTATATGACATGTAAATACCTATCCTTTCTCTCGCCACGACTTTAAGGCAGGCAGCGTTCTTAAGGATACAGTTTGCCAAGACCGACATACGATGTGCAGGCTCCAGCCGTTATCTGCCGTTCAACAAATATAGTATGATCATTTTTATTGTCGTTCAGTAACTTCTGTATTTGATTTGAAAACAGTATGTTCCCTATTTTTTTGTATTAATGCAATTAAATTATTCTCAATTTCATCCACAATGTCACGAATTCTGGCCGTGAGAGATGTTTCCCTTTTGCTTCCCTTCTTGGACTCGTTTGATGGATATATTGTTTATTCCTGCATTTACCAAACCTCATCATGTTTTCAGAGTAACAGATTCGATTATATAATTGGCAATAAACGAATAGCTGAATAAAATTCGTGAAGTTTCACTAGTAAAGATGTTTACTTTTGAATGGGGGTTGTTTATAATAGAAATTTGAATTACATACTCGTGAAAAAATAGTAATTTGCTATAGTTTTTGAAATTTTTATTGTGAGTGTTATTGTACAAGATTTTGTTATACCTACATAAAATTCCAATAAATCTGTTCTCAAACAATAGCACCAATGTATTTATGAATAAATGTTAGAACCCTCGGGAGGTAATTCTCGGTCAGAAATAAGTCAAAGAGATGGCATGCGAACGTCTGAAATTATTTACTCGAAAAGGTCAAAATGTATTAATTGAATATATGAAATGCTACAATTGATAAAATAGAAATATTATTTAGTGTTTTTCACTGAAATGACCGCGTCATCTCAGACAAACCAAGGATGATTATGATCCCACATCAATAACAAAAATACAGCAAGGTTTATATTGCAAAATTGCATTAATTTTTTCCTGGTTTTCCTGAGAAGTAATAAATAATCAGGATAGACTACTTATCAACATGCAAAGTCTGAGAACAGCCACAATGTAGTACAACGCCTTGGAGGTAGGCAAACTGAAGAATTCTCTTGGTTAGCGTGTAGACTACACACAGTCAAGTAGCCTAGACACTCGCCCCAACTAATAAAATTGTTGACGTCACGAGACCGGTTTCTCGATGAAATCATTGTTATTAAGGTGGCCGCCTAGCGGTGTGCAGAGCTTCGACCGTTACAAGATTATTTGAAAACTGCTTAAAGTGCGTAAGTTATGTCTGCTTAGAAATAGCATTCGAAGAACCTTACACATATGTATACCCATTCTAAAGTTTATTTTTAAATAAAAAAAGCTTATATGGGTATTTTGTGGTCCTTTTTAGGTATGAAAATCTTGGAGCAGAACGTTTTCAATTAACTGTAATTGTACAGTATACCTTTGTCTTTAATATCTCTATATATGAAAGAGAACACTGATTGACTGGCATATCAAACTGCAGTCCAAACCACTGGACCCTGAAACATGAAAATTTTTGTATGGGTTCCCGTCATGACTTAGGCGAGAAATAAGAAGGGATTTTTCGAAATTCGACCTCTAAAGGGGTGAAAAAGGGTGAAATGTGTTTCCGAAGAAACGTTGATAGAGCTCGAACTCGGCGGCCTGTCATCGTAATTTTTACTTTACTAGAACAAACATAAAAAAACATATCTGCCAATTGAAGGATTTTTCGAAACTCGATATTTAAGGAGGTGAAAATATCTCAAATGTATTTCCGATTAACTGTCGACATCTATCGAATCCTTCGGGATAGAGAGTTGGTATTTACTTCAAAATGTAGCTTACATAAATACCCAAAAAGTTGTTTTAGGGTTTTCTTTTAATTCGACCCTCGAGCAGTAAAAAGGGGTAAAATGTGTTTTTATGAATCGTCTGTATCCTTGAAATACAATTGAATGTCGTGATTTTTTACTTCAATTGATTACGTATACAAATGTCTATGACAGGACTCCAAGAAGTTTCGAAATTATTTAATCAAGGGGGTGATAATACGTGAAATGTGTTTTCGATTTTTCTTACATAGAACCAATCGAGATATCGAAGTGTTCTTTGCTGTAGATAGATGGTTTTGTAAATATCCCAAATACCATTTAAATATATCCGGCGACAAATAGGTAAAAGAGAAAAAAATGAGTTTTCGATCAACAATATATACATTTATATATGACTACAGTGATATTTTATATAACGACAGGATTTTTGATTTTTGTAAGAATTGATGTTTACTCAAATACTTGAAAAGTAATTTCACGAATTTTCGAAACACCCCTCCTAAGGAGGTGAAAAGGGCTGAAAAGTGATGAAATGTGTTTTCAACTAATCGTACATATATCTTGAACCCACCGGGCTATTGTCGTCTTTTTCACGCCCAAGAGACACCGGTTAAGTAGTATAAAATGTGGTACAAGGGTATTTCGAAATTCAGTATCATAGGAGTTGAAAAAACCTGGAATGTGTTTTAGATAAATCTTCGATATATATCGAACCCATCGTTTATATTTGTTTCAGGATGATGATTATGTAAATGGCCGTAAATAAGGTTTTTAAGATTTTTCAAAATTCGAACTATTGGTACTGTACAGGACTGATGTGTGATTTTTAATGAATGATCGATTTTGCTTTGTTTATATATATATATATATATATATATATATATATATATATATATATATATATATATATGTGTGTGTGTGTGTGTCAAGTTATAGCCTACAACATTGTTACACACTGTGAATTTTTTCAATTTGGCACGTCAGTTTGTTTTAGTGGCATACATAAAACCGTAAAGTGCAAATTCTGGCGTTTACGACTCATTACGCAAAAACTATTACATACAAAAATTTCCTATGAGGAAGATTTAGTCACAATTTATGTTTAAAATAATAAAAGAAGTGCCTGGTACAGATATACAATTAAAATAATATTTTGAAAACTGATGTGAACTGCGCCGTTAATGTGCGTGGTGTCTTAAGAACGCCTTTTAAGCGCGTCGTAGGCGGTACCCTTAACGATGCTCAAGTGCTATAAAAACATAATTTTATATTTTTTTGAACTAGTGTTAGTTTTGCAAACGATACTTTTGAGTACGTTTTACTCTTAAAACAATGTTAGCTCTCATAGTTTTCTCATAACGGTGGGTCAAAGTCAAAATTTGCTTGTTACGCTGCCATGCAATTAGTGAAAACCAGTCGACCTACTTAAATGAAATAATTCACAGTGAATTTACGTCCCATGAGCTATGCAACAAAACATGTGAAAACCCATAATGTATGATTTAAATCACAGAAGTACAGAAAAATAGCAAATTCAACCATTTTTAAAATATATATAAATAGTTCACGGGGTGTTTTTAATGTTTCATTACGTAGTCCGTGACATGTTATTTCACTGTGAATTATTTCACGTACGTTATTTAATTGGTTTTCACTATTTTAATGGCAGCAGAACATACAAATTTTTACTTTGACGCATCGCTATGAGAAAACTACGCGAGATAAAATTGTTTTGTAAAAGGAAACTGTACTCACAAGTATCGTCTACTAAACTAACTCTATTTTACATAAACACACAATTACGACTTTATCGCACTTAAGGTCGCCACATTGGATTTTTCTATTTATTAGTTTTTATTTTAATTCTGAAAAGGAAAGTGTAAAATGTGCGATTATAACGTGAATTCTATTTCTCTTGAGCTACAGTAAAATCATCACATTTGAAGTTTTAACGCATATTTAAGCCGCATTAAGTCAAATAATTTATTTTATATTACTAATTTTGTGTGACTGATTGCAGCCTAGATATACGTTAAAAGTTCAACTCCGATGCTTGTACTGTAGCGCAAGGTAAATGCAATTCACGCTATAATCGCACATTTTACACTTTTCTTTTCAGAATATAAAAAAAACTAAAAATTAAATAATCCAATATGGCAACTGATGTCCCACCTTGAACGTCCTTAAGAGGAGTCCTTCGCGGTGTCAAATTTCCACCTTTGACGCGTCGTAACAGCGTAGCGATAAGAGCCAGTGTCCCACGCTTGACGAGAAGCATATCGCCTCTATTCGCAGCGTGCCAAACTGGCGTGCAAGGTTTACGGTGTAGTCTTTTTACTATGGGACTTTAAGCGGTGGCCCCAATATTTTATTTTTGAATAGTTTGAAGTAAAGACCAACGCATGCTTCTCGTTTTGTACTTTACGAATTTAGGTAATATTTTCGGAGTTACAACAGTCTAAAAAAAACCGTTTTTAGCCATTTTGAGAGGCCCAAATATCATGTTTCTAACAAGCGTGCTGCATTTTTGAAAAAATAGAAGCATGGTTTCAAGTGTGTGTTCTTTTCGTAGGTAAACATAATATGAATAACTTAAGTGGTTTCGCGTAAAAATGTATGGGCGTGACACGCTGCAACGCTGTTCGTGCGCCAGTCGAGGACTCCTCTTAAGGGTCCTCCCTAGATAGGCTGTGTTTGTGTGTGTGCGGCAGAAGCAGCAAGAGCGCCGTTGACCGTCGTATGTAATGCATTATCGCCACTCAGCTGGCGCGCAGTGCTTTACTATTATCATTTTTCCTAAGGGACTTTAAGCTGTGCCCACAAATAATGTTATTTGTGGCCAGCATAGTTCAAAGTTCAAAGCTTGTTTCTGTAGTTGTGTTTTTCGAAGTCGGTTGTTGTTTTTCCAGATACGGTATTCTGGAAAGTAATTTTTGGCCGTTTTGAAGGCCCGGTAAATGAGGTTTTAAATAAACATGTCGAATTTTTGAAAATATTGCGACGTAGTTCGAAGTGTGTGTTCTTTTCGTAGATATATAAGTATAATGCGTCTTTAGCAGTTTCGTTAAGAAAATAACAATCGCAACTCCCTCCAATGCATTTCAAGTGCAGGTAGGGTGGCCCCTTACGGGATATGCGGCAGGCAGTCACCCTAGCTCGCTGGGGAGTGTGGAGTGAGCGGGTAGAGGGGGTATGGGACAGCGCGGGAAATAGCCGCAGGTCTCGGGGGGACACCGCCAAGTGCAGGGACGTGTGACGGAGCGGCGGGCCCGCTGCCAGAGGTCCACTGACGTGGCCCCGGCTGCTGGAGGGGCATGCTGCCCGCGGCCTGTCAGCGTCCCCTGGCCACAACCCCCTTCCCTCACCCCTACATAGTGAGCCATTCCTCCCGGCAGCTGACGAGACGCAAGCCGCCGCATTCTTCCTCCCGCCTCTTCAAATATAGCCGGTAAGACAGCTGCCTCTTCTCGCAGCGCCGCGACGTCCCCCGCGTGCCATTCCTCCACCTGCCTCCCCTCGCCCCTTTACAACCTCTGTTGCCAAACATATCCCTGCAGTTCACACCAGCATTCCCCTGTCGCCACAGTCTTACAAGTTAATTAGGATCCCGCTGTGGTCGAGGGGTCAAACCTCTCACCTAGGCTATCCTTTGCATGTGGGTCCTCTCGGGGCATCCTCATTCCTAGATACTCACGAGGGTAGGGTTGGTAGTACAAAATGTCAGCTTCAGGCGTGCAAACAGTAAGGGGCCTTTACACAATTGAAAACTTTCGCATTTGATTTTAACATTTTACTTTACAGTACAATAGCTTTCAATGCATGGCTTCTTATGGAGTAGTAAACAATGGCTTCGCCAAAGCTAAAGCCAGATAAACCGAAAACCTAAAGTCAAAATCAAGATGGCCGTTCGCAAAGAACCAGCCGATATGTATGTTAGAACGAAAAATGTTTATTTCTGAGTAGGCCTATAGTTTCCTTCTCCAGTATTGGGATTTCGTGAAAAAGTAATTGGTTTGTCTTAAATGTATTCGAAAACCTGGTAAATAGTGTTGGAGAAATATTCGATAATGAACTTAGTTGCGTCAATAGATGGCGTTGCTTTTGTTCAGAAAAATATTATAATAAATGAAAAAAATAATAATTGGGTTTGTATTTGGAATATTTACGTGATATGGTTCTATGACACATTTATATTGATTTGTGTCATAATATTTCTTTTTCAAAAAATAGATTTTCAATCGTTTTTCAACTGTTGTTACTTTATCTTTACGTTTGTATTGTGTATTGACGAAATACGTAAAGTAACGGATACGTATAGTCAAATGTTAAAGTATTCAGTTGTGTACAGGCCTTAAGAGGAGTCCTCGACTGGCGCATGGACGGCGTTGCAGTGTGTCACGCGCATACATTTTTACGCGAAACCGCTTAACTTATTCATATTATGTTTACCTACGAAAAGAACACACACTTGAAACCATGCTTCTATTTTTTTTTTTTTTTTTAATTCAGCACGCTTGTTAGAAACATGATATTTGGGCCTCTCAAAATGGCTAAAAACGGGTTTTTGAGACTGTTGTAACTCCGAAAATATTACCTGAATTCGTAAAGTGCAAAACGAAAAGCATGCTTTGGTCTTTACTTCAAACTATTCAAAAATAAAATATTGGGGCCACCGCTTAAAGTTCCATAGTAAAAAGACTACAACGGAAACCTTGCACGCCAGTTTGGCGTGCTGCGAATAGAGGCGATATGCTTCTCGTCAAGCGTGGCACACTGGCTCTTATCGCTACGTTGTTACCACGCGTCAAAGGTGGAAATTTGACACCGCGAAGGTCTCTTCTTAACCAGAAGGGGCCACAGCAGTGGCGTCAACTACCCTTAGCTCAGTTTGTTGAGCGGCCGACTTTGGTGCGAGGGGTTCTGAGTTCGATTCAAAGATCCGGCAGGTGTAATTTCTGTTCGTCTATACTAGTATCAAAAATTGTCTTAATACAGTTGTCTTGCCACTTTACTCGGGATTACTCGCGCATTGGCGAGGGGATGGCCTTGCCAGTGTATCAGACATAAAAATAAGTGGTCAGATTACTCGCCTCCCACTTTAGCGATATGGGTTCGATCCCCGGATTTCCCCTTGTGGGAATCGCGCCGGACAATGTCGCTGTTCGGCGTGTTTTCTCGGGAATCAACATAAACCGTCCTACTACTCTGTAATTAATATTTTATCTTCGGGAATTACAGTTTTACTGGCACTTATATGCGACTAATTAAAAAAAACTGAGTAAGATTATAACAGTATATGCATTTAATACACAATAAACGGTGTGAGAAGTCCGGCCCAATATTTGACATGCTTGAACACTTTGTTATTTTTCCAAAATTCTGGTGTTCCAATGCTGCATTCAGGACCTGCCTTCTGAGCTATCCCTCCCTTCTGCTGGGAAGATAATTAACTTGATGTGACAACATGCAGTGGCCCCCTTCCCCTCGTTTATAGCCAGTATGTAAACTTAATTAAATATTACTAAAACTGCAACAAAATTTTCTGGTTAAATTTCAGAATGCAGTCAATCCTGACTACATTGCAATTTCAAACGGCTTCTTACGACCATTGCAACGTAATATAACTTTATCTCAATATTTATGGCTACAACTTTAAGGGGATTGTGTACATGGCGTACGAACGGCGTTGTAGCGTATCACGTGTATTCTTTTTTATGCGAAGCAGCTTAAATTATTTCTATTGCTCTTGTCTATTAAAACTATGCTTACATAAAAGTTTAAGCATGTTTGTTATAAACATGATTTTGGGGCCTGTCAAAATGGCTAAAAACAGCTTTTTTTGACTACTGTAACTCCGAAAATACCCCGTGAATTCGTAAAGTGCAAAACGAAATGTGTGCGTTGGTCTTTATTTCATACTGTCCAAAAATGAAAGTTTAGGGTTCCCGCTTAAGGTTCGTATCTAGGTAGGCGGCGTTGGTGTATGTGAAACACACAACCTATGGAGCGTTAAGAGTGACGTCGGTCGGCCTACGTAATGCATTATCGCCTCTACACGCAAACCCAGCAACTGGTGCGCGGAGCTTTACTATTATTCATTTTCCTATGGAACTTTAAGCGATGGCCATATTATTTTATTTGCGATACTTATAGATCAAATTCCAGCACTTATTTCTATTATTGTGTTTTTTGAATCCGGTTGGAATTTTCCTAGATACGACAGTTTAAATAAAGCTGTTTTTAGCCATTTTGAGAGTCTTGAAAATCGTGTATCCAATAAGCTACCTAATTTTTAAACTGATAGAAACATTGTTTGAATTGTGTTTTCTTTTCATAGATGTACAAACGTAATGCGCGTTCAGATGTTTATTCCAAATATGGTTACTTGTAACTCGCTGCAATGCGTTTCAAGCGCAGGTAGATAGGAACCTTGCAGTCCCATAGGAAAAATACTCCAAGGACAACGTTGCACGCCTATATAACTCGCTGCGAATAGAGGCGATAAGTTAATCGTCGAGCGTGGTACTTTGGCTCTTATCTCTCCTCTGTTCCCACGCGTCAAACCCGGACATTTGAAACTGGTGCACACTCCTATTAGTACAGTGATCTTTTATATGGCAAATGGCCGACTATAATGCACTTGAGCACTTTTCATGTGGTTAGGAGTTGCGTATACGAAACATTTTGTATTATAATCGCAAATCTAGAGAAAGGAATGGTTAACTATATTCAAGGTAACTAATGATTTTGCGAAAATTGAAAGGGGCTGATACAAAACATTGTTTATTTTCTTTGATGACAGGCTTTTGCTCCTAGCCTTAAAATTCCTTCGTTGTGAAAATCAATGGTTACCTATGTCTTACACTAACGTAACTATCATTTTGTTATAGTATTTGTCTGGTTAAGAAAACAAATGTTCTAATTATAGAAACTCTGAATTTTTTTCGCGGAAATGATGCTGTGCTAAAGCTGCGTGTTCGCTGCTGAAAATGACGAGTGAATTGGCAGGCTCGCTGCTTATTCGTTTAGCAGGTTACATTGACGCCAGCCACCCAAGCTGTTACGTTCCAAGCTTCCTGACACAGAGAGCTGTCTGTTTATTCTTTCACATACACTGCTAAACGTTCTGCGAGAGAGAGAGAGAGAGAGAGAGAGAGAGAGATAGAAAGGTGCGTCGATACAGCGAGCGTGTTTCCTGCAGGGCAATGTCGCGTACAGGTGTTGACAGAGGCGCAAGTATCTCCATATAACGTGCCGGCTAAATACTGCATGCAAAAATGCTCGTTAGGGCTTACGGTTAAGGCCTTTCTCTCCTGTTTTTAATGATTTTGCGGTAATTGTTTTTAAAGCCTGAGCGAGAGCCGGTACAAAAAATTGTACGTCGCAGTTTTGTTCAAAATGGTTTTCACAATGTTCACGAATTTTTCCATGACAATAAATACAAGGGTTTTAGGTAATCATCTAACTATAGGCGGTTCAGAATAAAGTGAGCACTCAAAAAAGCCCTGCTAAAGTTCTATTTCCACCCAATTCGTATCTTCCCGCGCGTAACGGCTAACGACGGGAAGATCTAACCTCTCTGACCACGTCACTTGATTGTTGCGCGTATACCCTAAGATAAATTGTGCTGTCGGTAGGACCCTATATAGTTTAATAAATAAAAGTTTTATTACTTGTATAAAATACAATAATGTCGATTTCGGTTGCTATTGTTTCAGTATGGTTGTATTTAAATAGGAAAATACATGGAACTATGTTACGTAATTTCGCTGCCAACCACACAAGCAGTTAGACAATTAGAGGTAATGTTGAATTATATGCAGTAACGGCTAGTGATATTTTTCAAAGGTTTAATTTTAGTGCTCACTTTATCCCGAACGACTTATAACGAAGTTTTTGTTAGCTGACTTGTAAATCTAAACAGTATAATTTCTTGTCTTGAAAAAATTATCAACCACGAAAAAAAAAACATTTTAAACAAAGCTCCGAAACAGATCCGTGATATCTGGTCACGGTTAAGTTTTACAAAAAAAAAAAAAAAAAAAAATAGAATCAAGTGACCATGGCTTAATCGACCATTTTTGAAATACCTGCATAGCCTGGCGTATTTAACTCGGGAAATGCCACGAAACCCGTACGGGAGTCGTCTGCTAGGATCGTGAGCAGACCTTCAACATTTCTGATTTTATTCGGGAACCATTCCACTTATCACGTGATTAGTCTACGAAAAGCATTAAGGCCCCTTACGCCGGCCTATTTATTTTCCACACTGTTCTAAATTGTCCTTTATGGTCTCTCGCTTACGCTCGAGAACCAAGCAAATACGATTAGATAGGAAAGTATGGGTAAGAGAATAGAACAAGTAGGAGGTAACATTCTTTAATAACTACTAGGAAGACTGATACATTATTACAGTATAATAGAATATCGGAGGGATTGTGGATTGTTCCAAGGTGTGCGGTGCCCAGCAATAACTATACGCAACACTGAGTTGTCTCTGAGGAACCATTTGACTTGTGTGGTCAGGAACACTCCACAGCCGGTAGCGTACAATAGGCAAGGTAGACACCTTGGTCTCTGCAACAACACAACTGCTCAAAGCGTATAGTCGCTGCTAATACCGCACGCCTTGGAGCACAGCCACGCTACGCCACTGGGCGAGACAGGAGCTAAGGGTCAGGATTGCTCTCCTCCCCGATCAAGCAGATCTATTTGAACTTCATTCCGAGTACAATGAGGGCCTTGTGTATTTATGATGAAATTTTAAGTAGAGTCTTCCTACGCAAGAGAACTACTTACCTTACCGCTTATACATATTTTTTGTAAAATGTAAAATTTAAATTAAGGTTTTTATAATCGGAAACGTTTCTCATGCGATATTCGCCCATATGTTTCTCGTCGAATGTTTTTGATTGAAAAAAATTATATTTAAAATTGAACCATTCGGAATTAAAATTCTTTATTTAAAATCCATGGTTGTTTAGCAGATGTACCAAACTGTAATGATGTTCATATAAATTTCCTTGATGTTAAATTACATGTATCGCGAATAGTAGGTGAGTATGGTGTAAGACAGGCCATTTAGCAGCAAGTTCTTAAGAGTGTGTAGTAGATAAATCCTACGGTTATAGCGTTGAATTATGTACCATGCCCTCTTAAGAGCCGACGAGGGTGAAGTGAGATGAAGGGACAGTACAACAACCATGTGCGAGACGGAATTCGAAGCCAGGACCTAGCCGGCGCCTAACAGACTCCACGGAGGCTGGCTGTAAGACAGAGGAAGGGAGTGTTAGTTGTTAGATAGGCATTTTCCGTACTGGGCCCAGACGAGGGGCAGGGATGCACAGGAGGCTGATTAAATATCGCCACATTCTATTTGCACCGACGCAGCGCAACGCAAGTGCAGAGCAAGTTAAGCGGGTCCTCTATGGCATTACGTGAGATTTGCGTTGCACCCATAAAAAGCGATATTTAATCGGCCCCCTGGGCGGTAGACTGATTTGCACCCAGCACTAAAGCATTGCACAAGACCCTCGTGTGAGTGACGAGAGTAATGTTTCAGGAGGTGTGAATAGGACTACACGGACTTAAGGCCACGGGTCCATATTTATGCTAGTTTAGTAAGTTTTATTTTTAAAATCCTGAAATAGAGCAGATATTGCAGAACCGTACTGTGTCGCTGGTCGGCGGCTTTTCTGGGGATTCCTTCATTCCGGCTCTGCTCCATACTCGCATTATGTCACCCTTCACCAGCGCTAGAGACCTAACTGTTAACTGCTGACCAAAATCTCTTCAATCGACTGACTTCTAACAGTACAAACGTGTAGCACGTGATATCTCCACGACTTGTTTCCTTATTTATAACTGGTTTGCAGTCGTCAAATGTGTATAAAAACCGCTCTCGTCTAATCACAGGAGTAGTAGTGAAGTATACGTTATTTACGTTCAACCTGACCTAGAATCAATACGCGAAATAATCGTGCCTCTAGTTATTGTTCTTAATTACCACCGAGCGAGGTGACGCCAACGGTAACACGTTGGACTCGCATTCGGGAAGACACGACTTCGATCACCGGCTTCGACCATCCTGGTTTCAGTTTTCTATGGTTCCCCGACATCGCTCCCAGGAGAATACTGGGACGGTTCCTTAACAAAGACCAAGGCCGACTCCTCTTCCAGCTTCTGACATTGTATCAAGTTGTGTGTCGCCGTCTCTAATCACCGCGCTGTCGACGAGACGTAAAGTCCACTTACCGCAGGACGAAGTTTCCTTCACATCCACCAGCATAAAGCTGACTCCTTACCGAATCTAGTGGAAATTGTTCCTTGCCAAACAAATTACTCGAGCTTCCTAACCTAGCAGCAGGGTTGACCTTATTCAAAGTGTGGACGTAGCCCGCTGTCGTACGGCGGCCGCGGGCTGCCCCCCAGACCAGATGACGTCAGCAGCCCGCGGGGTAGACCGCCGCACACTGGGGCCGTTGAGGATGGGGGGGGGGGGAGCTGCGGTGGCGGCCGGGAAATTGTCTACCTGGGTCAGCAGCCCACAAAACTGCCGCCCCCGCACACCGCCTCGCTGCGAGTGACAGGCCCCGACCGCCGCCCCCCACCGCCAACCCCACACACCCCCCCTGTCGCGGGGGCGCAAAAACACGCGCGCCACAACAAAAGCTGGTCCACCACCGGCGAGGACGCCTTTTTGCTCGCCAACCCCACCTTTTTTTTAGACTGCAAAAACAGAGAGGCGAATAACACGCACCTAGCACTCTGCACATCCACCCCCCTTTACCCTCCCCCTCCCCCACCCCGGTCGTTCCTTATTGGTCGCCTTTAAATGAAACCTAACACAGCGTGTGTTGTGCTGTGGAAGCTGGGGGAAAATACCCGGGTAAACGTCTCCTCTTTAGGTCCTTTTTAATATACCGTTATTCCGATTAAAAAAAGTACTGGCAAAGCAATTTTACGTTCTTGTAGGTGTCTTTACAGGTGGTTTCGGCAGCAGTGTGATTTACCGTGCTGTAATTTTGGTAACAATTCCCAGCCCTTTAATAGTCAACGGAAAATTGAAGTGTCGCCGTCCGTACCGCGAAAATTCAACGGGATTATGTGAATCACGGAAGCTGTTCTTTGTTGCTGTTATGCAGTTTTCTGATTTGTTTGACAGGGAAGTTTTGAAGTAATACCTTTCCGTAAACATATTATTAGTAATCAAGTCGAGTAATGCTACTGGGTAGTAATACGAATTAAAAGTATGATTTAACTAAGACGTTATAAATTATCATCTATTTTAGTAACTATAGTTTCATTTAAGAGTCCTTGTTAATAAACTTAATACGATATTTTGTACACAGTTTAAACGCACGCTTAGAAATGTTAACTCGTTATTAAAATCTTAACATTTTCGTACTAAAATGTAGACAACGTAAATTTGGTATCGCGTTGTGCAACATATATTTCAGTCAAAAATATGCAACTACGGCTGATTAAAATTTTTTGTAAGCTTTTTTTTTTTTCGGCAAATATGCTTGTTTTTAAGAAACATATTTGTCTACAGTTCAGTCACCTTGCATAATTTACATAAATAATTTTCCAGAAATTTTAGTCGCTACGGGCAATGGAAACAAAGGGTGTCGAAATTCACGTGTTCCAGAAATTCTTTAAAATGAGATATATCAGACTGCATTTAGAGCTAGTGTAACAGGGAAACTTGTCTTCACGCTGTTATATTACTGTTACAAGTTTGAGACATAAACTTTATATGTGGGCAATTCCCATGAGTTCTTTGGGATAGAGGTCTTATAATTACAAATAAAAGAGTTAAATTAAGTACTGGATTTAATAGCTCACAAAGCTACGAAATACACAAAACAGTAATCAACTAGAACTCTCACAACACAATTAGTTATGCACACAATTACTCCTGTGT
>PNEQ01117392.1:0-16544 GCA_003012365.1 Medauroidea extradentata | reverse complement strand
GACAACGTCTTAAGAAAATACTGATGGAATGGTATCATTTTTCAAAAGAAAATTTTAATTTCATTTGTTTAATAGATTTGGATGTATATAGAGAAGGAAGTAATTGGAAATCACAATGAAATTGATCAAGTTATATTTATTTGTACGCATAAATACAATTATGTCAATTTTTTTTTTTTTACAATTTAATAGTTTTTACAAGTATAAATGTGCGTTGAGCAATTGTTTTACAATTTTTAAACATGTGTAATATTTAATTTCTTACAATCTGTGTTATTCTGTTGAGAATAGGACGATGATAGGAAAAGTAGGAAATGAAAGGGAGTGTTTCGAGTTTAATGTGTCTTGAAAAAGTCAAATCGATGGTGGTGCCTCCTAGTGTTGTTGAGTTATTAACGTCTGATGCACAATCGACATTAAACATGTCTTTCATGAATTTGATGAATGTTTTGTCACTGAATATATAATTAATATCGAAAGAATCATTACCTTTATCGCTGTAATTATCGTTGCTATAAACAATTGACACCACATTCACTTTTCACTGCACTTGATACTCGATCAAAACATGTAAATGTAGGAGAGAGACGGATGCCGAACGCTGCCGAACGCAAAGGCCGATTGTACTTCTTTGTCGCTCGTTCCGCGCTCTCGCTTGCACTTCAAGCCTTACAAGGAACGCCTCAGAGCGAGGTAACGCCGCATGAGTCATGTTTTTTCGTGCGTGCAGCCGGCTCTATCGAATTATAAGACGTTGTCACGTCAAAAATTACAAGGAATACTGTCGTTATTACAATTCAATTATGTAAGCAAATAAAAAGCAATAGGATTATATAAATAAATTTATTTTTTATTGTTACTCGCCCGTGAGTGTGAAACCTGTTCGTAATAATTATTTAAAACTGAGTTAAACACGTCTGTTATACGATAGCTGGGTTGGCATTGATTTCGTAAAAATTATTTATTCTGTATATTATGAACAGCGGCTAAGATATTGAAGTGGTTTAATGGAATATGTACATAATGTGTTCATTTTCTGGAAATGAAATAAAACGTATACTTAAATTTAGCATACATTACAATATTGTATTTGTATAGGTTACATTGCTAGTGGCGGCGGATGAACAATGTACGTCGGCTTGCAGTGCAGCAATGACGTTTAGCGGAAGGATACATAGTTAGTGTGAAAACAGAACGAAACTAGAAGCAGGGCTTCCAGAAAGTGTCAAGTTACCGTACGGCGGGTATAGTTACGTAGACGTAGGTTTTTCTCTGCATAGTTTACATTACAGATTACTACATTTTTGTACTACAGACTCTAGATTAGGAGGGGGGAGTGGATGTTTAGTTAATTACGTTAAGTTAATGTGCTTCACTATAACGGGTGAGCTTTTGGTCACCTTAACTACCCGCTTGTACAGTTAGAAGCAGATGAGTAGAGACAGGAAATTTCGCGAAAAGATTTTTCCAACACTTTGTTTCAGTGCCTTACGTGCCCACCTGCATATTGGCTTTGTGGTCAGTGATTGGATGCCGTAACACCCAGCGTATGGATGTGAAACCCGCAAATCACAGACGTGTTGTGTCGCAGTTATCCGTATGCTGATTGGAACAGTCAAACGAGTAACGACTCTGCACAAAACGCTCTGTCAGTAGCAATGAAGTTGAGCTGCAGGTGTGCACGTAAGACACTGAAACAAAGTGGGGCAAAAATATTTTCATCAAAAATTCCCGTCCCTACAAATGTGTAATATAGTGTGGCCAGTGCGTGCACAGGACTGAGGAATCTAAGCTGTTGCAGAAATATCTACGAAATTCTGGCACCTTTATAAGAATGGATTACACCATAGGTCTTTGTAGGCAATTATATTGACACACTGTCATGTTCACGCTCTGTCATTCCAATTCGACGTCCGCCATCTTAGACTCAGCATTGACCTTGCCCTGTAACTTTAGAAGTCGGCTAGTTTTCGTCTACCGGCTTGTTAGATAACTACTCGCTTTTGTTAGACCGCCACCTTTTTTTATAAACTCATGCGGCCGCAGTTGGCGCAGTGAGCACTCGCCTCTCACCAAGGTGATCTGGGTTCGATTCCCGGGCGCCTTTTCGGCGGGTTTTTTCAGGTATCTCCCGTTTCCCACGCCCCCTCATTCCGACACTGCTCCATACTTACATCATGTTACCTTTTACCAGCGCTAAAGACTTCGATGTTAAGTGCTGACCACTTCTCTTGATTACCCACAATTTTGTGCCTGTGATTTGTTTACATTACCTGAGGGCCACCAACTTTAATTCTGAAATTACCCGGTAAGGAAGCTTGCTGCCGAATTTGTGACCAAAGATTTCTACGTCATTAGCGGACAACTTTAGAACCGAAGTTTGATTATCAATTGATCGAATGACTGTAGTTCGTTGTACATGTCATATAAAAAATCATTGTTTTGATTGTTAATAGACGTTCTAAACATTCTAATTTTCAAAGTGGTTTTCTGAAACCACACTCTGCGGTATTCGATAGCAATGTGTTTCGAATTTATCAGTTATGATTTTTGGATAAGGTAATCGTTTTATAGAAAATGAAGGACGATTGTCGTCACTATTTTATGTAACTGATTCTCTTACAAATTATAGAACACTATTAACACTTATCACAACTAGGATCGCATAATCCCAATATGTTATGAGTTCTAACCTCTTTGTTCTTTACTATGTGACTTTACGTTTTTCCTCTTCTTCACGCTGCTAAACGGACTACAACATTTTCCTTATATCTCTCACCCATTTAATTTCCTTAGCATTTGTTTCTGTAGTTAAATTCCTGTCAATATCCCTCAAACATATGTCGTACACTCTCGCCACGAGTACATAAAATTATCTCATTGTCAAAGATTTTTTTTAACTTCCAGTTCATTGCTTGTAAAGATTGGCTCAAACCAAGGTACGGCGAAATTGTGTTTAAGTTGTAAGCTATTTATAGAAATTATCAGCGAGAATACAATTTAAGTAAAATCCAAAAAAATCAAAATATTAAAAATAAAATAAAACAATAATAATATGTTTTGAACCAGTCAATATTGCAGTCTGACTAAACACACACGCAAGCTCCACTCGCACCGCCGTGCCGTGTTGCCAAAGTTTCGGTCCATGCTGTAGTTTTCTGATTTTCGTATCTTAATTCCAGTGTTTTAATATTTGTGTGTAAAAGTAATGAAGAAATTGTCTGTACGTAAGATTAGAGACAAGATACCAAACAAATTGTGGCCGGTGACATGGACGGGAGATACTGGACGGTACACTCTAAATCTGAATTAGTGAATATTCACTGATTCACGCCGATGGATGGAGCAGTTTCAACAAATTGAATCAGTGAGAAATCACTGTGAAACTGGTGACTATTAACTGATTCCGATAAAGAGTGCCAACATTCCACAAGTTAATTAGTGACTGTCCACATATTATCCAGTATTTTTTCACTGATTCAATAAATGAAAACTGTTCTTTGAAAACAATTGTAAAAAACTGTGAATATTCACTGATTCACTTGTGAGACGTTGACAATCTTAAAGGAAATAAGTGAATATTCACTAATTAAACAGTGACTATTTTCACTTATTCAAATTGTTAAAACTGCTCCATCCACCAGCATGAATCAGTGAATATTCACTAATTCAGATTTAGAGTGTATAGGCAGGATTACCAACCATTCCTGATTAATGATCAAGTAAGACTATTGATGATGACAAATCTAATTGAATGCCATCTGAAAAGTGGGTAACTCAGGATAACACACATACACATAATTTCTGAATATTTCGGTATTTTATAGCGTATATTATCGCTACCTTAGTTGTAAAACATAGTAAATTTCTTTTTTGCAGGTTGCACTTTTGAGCCCAATTAAAGCATGTTAATGAAATATTTCAAAATGAATGTCGTTAAAAGTAAATAAAATAACTTCGCATTTATAGTAATGTTATACAAAACTATGTCTTTTTTTTTTAGTGTGAAGAAAATTGAATAATTTTTCTCTTCTTTCTCAATCGGTACGAAATTTAGTTACGATGTTTTTCAATTAAAGTATTGTTATTATTTCGCTGATTTTACGCATAAACTCAAAACCTTACTTTAAGGTCACAACGTCTTTGAAAATATTTTTTTAAAGTAACGCATTTTCCATATCGAAGAAACCCTTCGTTGTTCAATCACACACATTTTAATTTATACCTCGTTTTTTTCGCTAGCAATAAACCTCACAGTCTTTCAGGTTTTTGCACCCAAATTATCACCGACTCTACTCTGAAAATAGGTCAAAATCAAGCTAAATATGTTCTTTTTCCAAACGAACGGTGCATTAGTTGATAAAACGCCTACACAGAATTGTGCATAGTATGACTGCTCTCAGTCTTGTATTTTTAATTTTTTCTAAGCATTCAGTCAGGAAAGTTTTCAGTTGTTTGTACCAAGGAGGGAAACATTTACCACGCCTAGACTTAACACCTACACAATTTAATTGATGCTACCTTTTGTTAAGGTCTATCCTACTACATGTTAGGAAGATAAACGAAAATTTTATGGCCGAGTTTGGCAAGGAGAATATTCTGCCCCTAATTGCTTTGTTGTCGGTAAGTAGACTATGATCTTAGTCGAGGTTCGTACCGAAGATTCACGAACTACACTGAAACTAATTAGTGCGAACGAAGAACAGTCTCACGGAAGACGCTAAACTACATTCGCGAATCCCTGGTACCAACCTCAAAGTCTGCAGCCTATATACTGATAGCAACACAACTAGTGGCAGGATTTTTTCCTTTGACAAACTAATACAATTGTGTTTTCTAATCCGTGGTGGAATTTATATTTCCTTTGTTGATGCTGTAATTTCCTTAATTTTTTTCGTATGCGTTGCTGCGCTGGCGGGGATGCGACACCGCGTATAGGTGGTTGGAAGCTGCTGTGAGACATCGTGGCGCCAAGATCTCCCCCTACTAGTGGTGCAGTTGATGGACCGGCGTGACAGGAGGACGTCACAACTCGGAGAACACGAATATTTCTATCCCCGAGGGTAGGGGTTGCTGGTATTTTTGTTTTCCTCCCGCCGGAACACCGCCTATATTATTCACGCCCCTACCTGCCACGGTATTATCCTGCACGCGCATGCCAAAAACTGTTGGATAACCAACCGCGCATCACTCACTTTCTGCCTCGTCCTCTTCTGCTCCCTGCGCCCCTCTTTGTAGAGCAGCAGGACGAAAAATGCTTGGACGTTCACGGTGACCGACCTCATGTCAGTGGCCTTGCACGCTCTAACGCAGTTTGTTGACATGTGTTGTTTGTATGTTGGCAGCCACTTAAAATATACTCCTACACAGTGAATTTACGACACGCATTACAGCAATATAATTAAATTTACTCGTACAAATGTTTGTTATATTTGTATATTTTTTGAACGCTAAGGAAGTTTTATGGAAATTCGTTAAGGGATATGTATGCAGTTCTGCTGTCAATTTTATGATAAAATTAAAAAAAGTAGCTAAACTTTAAACACTGATTACATTTTAACGAATTGACCGATTCCAGAGAAATTTCTTCATAAAGTTTGCTATGACTTTTGGAATCATTTGAGCACGTGTATTTACTCATAACTAAATAGTTTTGATTGGTTAAAGTGTTAATAATTGTGGTAAAAAGCTCATAAAATTATTTTCCATCTGGTTTAGTAATAATGAACGTTAAAGGCTCTACCTCTTGAACATATATTAAAGGTGTCATCTACTGTATGTGTAATATGTATTAAAAACCACACATAAAACTTACTTTCTTACGAGTAACAGGCCTTTCTCAATATACACCTTAAATTATTACAGTTCCTCAGTCACGTATCTAAATATTTACGTTACGTGACTACAGTACCTCTTTTTCGTTCACTCGACGAGTTAATTAAAATATGTATTATCACAAGGTAACGTCTTCAAGTAACATAATTTACTAACATTTTACAAGTTTCATTCCCAAAGTTATTTTTCAACTATTCTTGGAATGAGCGCAAATTTTATAGAGTGGACAGCAACTGAAGAAAATAAATCGACACAAAGGCCTGTGTGTTCGTTTGTGTTTGTGTCGATTACTTTTCTTGGTTTGATACTCATTGACTAATTACTTGTGGAATTGAACGTGTTTTTTCTTGTTTATCAATTGTTAAAAAAATTCCTGTGGATGTTTATTTGTCAGTTTGTGTGTTCGTCTGGATTTACGTGAGACACTATTTGCTGCAATTCCATTTGTCCAAAATTGTTCTCTTATTCCCAATACTACAAATTAAAGCCAAATATCACATTCCTTCATTATCGTCAGCACCATACGTGTTCAGACGCTCTATAGTAGGCGCTAGGTAATTCCTTTCACGTTCGTTGGCTGCGATAAAGGGACTGCAACCAGAGGTTTCCAATGGCGGGTCTCGTTTCTGTAAAGTAACAAGGGAGAAGATGCAACATTTAAGACATTTTAAAGCCATAATGTCTGAATAAGTGTGCAGAAAAATATTACGACTATGTAACCATTTTCGGTGAACATTTGTGTAAGTCAAAAATGGATTTTATGCTTCATTAAAAAAATTAAATAATAACTAACAAAACGTAAAAATACTGTATGACGCATCTTCCTCCAGTTGGTAGCTTCTACGGAGTTACCTATTCATCTTGGAGCTCCTCGCACAATATCAGCAAACGGCACCGGACGATGTAAATCCCCGCGGCGGGAGAGAAGAAATAAGAAGTACTGGCAGCCACGCGTGTACGGCTCATCGCCTATTTCTTGTCTCGTAACAATATTAATAAGAAAGATTTTGCTCAGTTTCACTTTTAAAATTAAGTGTAAAATACACCGACGCAAAGTAATTTAAGTCATTTTGTATTTTATCATTGGTTTAGTGCACATTTCTAGCGTTCAAAAATTGGCGCTTGAAAGTACAATAAATACATAAACTAATTAAGGGGTATTGATCCCTACCACCTTGGATTTATCTGTTTATTCTCGATAACTTCTATTCCAGTCGATGTATCAAAAATTTTGTCACGATAAGGTCTAGATACAAACTTAATCGATTTATGTAATTGCTGGAACGATAATATATTCATTATTTTGCAACGGGAAGCAGCTGAAAAGGAAAATTTGCTTTGTTTACGGGAGCGACTACAGAGGCCACAAAACTAACAAAAACAATGCCATATGGATTCCAAAAAGTGAACGAAACAATAAACTATGCCTTGTCAGCGTGAAAAAAGAAAAACTATGTGTCTAGTCCCTGATTTATAAGAAAAACCGTAAAACTGATCTGACAGGGATCAATCCCCCTTAAGTGTGAATTCAACGACTTGCATGGAAATATCACTGTCGTAGATAGATCAAATTTTAATTTTCATGTTTTGTCAGCACAGTTTTTAAAAACATCTGCAGTGTGAGATGTTACTTAAAAGTTCTCACGTATGAAGCGGAAGATTAAACCTCCTCTTTCTAAAGAAGATGTTTTGATTTGTTATGTTACAATTACAGAATAAACTTGTATGTTTGAAAGACACCACACAAAACAGTTAAATTTAAGTCGAATTCAAAATTTTA
Source organism: Medauroidea extradentata (assembly GCA_003012365.1). Lineage (NCBI taxonomy): Eukaryota > Metazoa > Arthropoda > Insecta > Phasmatodea > Phasmatidae > Medauroidea > Medauroidea extradentata. Next base: position 8,929 of record PNEQ01117392.1, on the reverse strand, counting down.
ATGATGTATGTTGTTGGTATGGTTAAATTCTTACATACTTCCTTTGCCTTGTGATGTTTTTGTTTATGTATATACAATGTATTACATATATACACACACAAACATAGTCTACTTTAAATTTTTGACACATAACTTAGCCAATGTCTTTACTTACTGGCAGTGCTAAGTAATCGTGTTTACAGAGGTAGATAGTTGCCCGACTTACCGGAATATTACTTATACAGTCAAGTAAAAATACTCGTGGCGATAAGTTGATTATTTTTTGTAAATTTTGACAATTATGCTAAACATTACTAACAGTAAATTTTCAAGCACAGAAATTTAAATATCTGATGTAACGTTAAATGAATTCCATGCAGCGAGGGCTGACGTTTATATTTTATAACCCCCGACGCAAAAAGAGAATTGTTTTGAGTTTAATGTGTGTTTGTATGTCTGTCTGTGGCATCGTAGCTCATATATTTATGAACGGATTTTGATTTAGTTTCTTTTTATGTTTGAAAGATGACTTGATATATGATTTATTGAAATAAACGTGATTTTAAATTTTAAAGCCTGTTTGCAGGGTAGGAATACTGCTGTTATATATTCACTTAAAAGGTAAACTGAAGACAGGTTTAATATTTTCTATCAAATAAGCTACCACAACGTAAAATTAACGAAATATGACCTGATACATCCTGCATACATGCATACATACATACACATACATACGTACGTACACACACACATACACTAGCATACACATACACACATTATTTCAGCTCATTCCCCTTCTCGCCCATACAAAAAATTGACGAAGTGCGTGTTACTTCGTTGGTTGGTAGTATGTTTTTTCTTCTTTTTGCTTTGCGTGGGTAAGCAGAATGTGCTGAGAAAATTAGTCTAAATATATGTTTCTTTGACAGCGTAGGTTTTAAGCCTGATCGCAGTAGGGGCGCAGTATCGGCACAGACATCTGACGGGTATCGAAAACAAGTTCGGAATAAAGAAAAAGGAAGAGGAAGGCGAGGGGAACGATTTTCTTCTTAGCACGTCATCTTCTGGCAAATGTGTTTGGGATGGGATTGTGTGCCGCCCCGCCGGTCACTCTGATGGGATTACGTGGTTGGTTGGGATGGGTGATGGGGGTGGTGTGACGAGGGAGGGTTTAGCAGCCCCAGGCCGCTCTTTCCCTGACTTGCCGCATCCCCCTGGTCTCGAATACGAGAACAGGATTGGAGAATTGGTCAGTAAAGAAAACATCTTCTCCGACATGCCCCCAACACACGTCGTACGCTAGAAGGGGGAAAAGTCGACCACGAAAGAATGTGTTACGTGGAGTAAGCTATAGATTATCACATATGTTAAATGCTTGTTAATGTGTTGCTCGTAATGCGTTTTTAAGGCTTTCAAGACGACGGCAACTTTGTCTGGGTATCAGGGTGTATCAAGTTAGTCGGCTCCAAAATATGTCACGTGTATGACACCTCTTACAAGACCTGAAGGATTAGCACCGCATCGAAAGATGTTGACCATATACGACGCATATTTCTCTCAAGGTAAAGTCATATTTGCCTGGCAGTTGTGAAATACTAATTTAGTTAAATGTTTTGCATTTTTTAAGAGTAATGTAGTCGCTGAGTTCACTTACACATAAGTATCACAAGACTCTGGCGAAAAGATTTTTGCACCACTTGTTTCAATGTGTTGATTGACAACTGCAGCTCTTCTTCATTGTCTTTCGTCTAGAGGTTTGGGGTTGTACCCGCAAATCGTAAACGTGTAGTGTCTCAGCAACCTCTGATTGGCACACAGTCAAATGATAAACGTCTTTACATAAAGACGCCCTGCTAGTAACCATGAATAGAGATTATGGTTAGAGAAGGTGATTTACCGCGGGAAAAGTTGACTGTTTGCTAGGCTTCAATGTAATGTATTCATTTCTCAAGCTTTTATTTCGTTACTGGCGAGTCCCTATTTGACTGGGCCAATGATAACTCTGGTGCGTTATTTGTGAACGTCTGAGAGTCGTCTGCAAACAACTAGACTGTGTCACATAACTGTCGGACAATAATACATTACGTACGACGCTACACTGATTTGCAGAATACGCTGGCAGAAAAAATTCTCGCAATTTTCAATCATCACTAATGATGGTATATCAAGAACATTTTTTGTGTCAACATGCCCCTGAAAATATTGTAGTTTCTTGTGACTTTTATAATTGGGTGATATACGTCAGACACAGCGTAGCTGTCTGCAGATCAATCATAAGCATCAAATATTTCATTGACCGTATTCTTACAGGCTCAGTCAAATAGGGCAACAGCTCTACGTCAAGCGAAAGCTAGTACTCTTTTCATAAGCTGAACGTGCGTTGAAACCCAGCAAACAGTCAAGTTTTCCCGTGGTAAACCATCATTAAAGATGTAAACTTAACTGTTTGCTGGGTTTCAACGCACGTTTAATTTGTCGAAAGATTACTGGTTTTCGCTTGTGCTTGGAGCTGTTATTCTATTTGCCTGAGCCTATACGAAAACTGCTATTGAAATATTTGATGCCTGCTGTTAGTCTGCGGAGAAATACGTTGTGTCAGACGTATATCACCCAATCATACATGTTACAAGAAATTACAGTGTTTTCAAGTCTATGTTGGCACAAAACATTTTCGCAATATACTATCATCTCGAACAATCATCTCTAACCATGATGCATAGATGGAGATGTTTTCGATGAGTTTTGAAAGAAGTTTGTGCAAAAATATATTCACCAAAACCTGAGGTCGCTGCTTACGCATAAGTCAAGCGAGTCGGAGCAGGCTGGAAATATCCCATCCGCGCATTCGGGAAGTCGTCTGTTAGATTCCCGGCTCCAGCTATCCTCATTTCGGTTTTCAGTGGTTTTCCGAAATCACTATGACAGTTCTTGATACATGCCTTGGCCTATTACTTTATCCATTCTCCCGTACTTCTGGCAAATTCGTAAAGCTGTTTGGGGGTTTGTTAAACTTCCACAGAATGAAGTAATGAAATTATCACCATGAAACTCGTGGTTGTATGTAAGAATACGTTTGTGAGTGTTGTTAGAGATGTCAGTGATATTATTTGTTCCTAGTTGACCATTACGTTATGTTTAAGAGAGCGAGTAATCACATTTGTGAAGAGCAGTCTGAAAACTTTGAAGTGAAAAGAAGTTTCAAATTGCATGAGAGTTGGCAATACATATGACGGAGAATCTAATGAAGAAGTTATTTCATCAGCTTCTTTAGCGAACAAAACAAACTTTCACATTTTTCGGCGAATATACAGACACATATATCCTAATTTTCAAGTTTCATTGTTGAAAATAAAATGTATTTAATCATGTGGTTATGAATATTACTCGTGCATCAGTTTTAATCGTGTAAATTGACGTGGGTATTTTGCTCTCGCTTTTCAGCCCGTTCCTGGTAATGATGAGGTATATATAATACATGCCTACGGATGTATAATCCACTTTTTTTACTGAGCACTCGACCAAATAACAAAACGTGTTATTTTTCCTACGGTTATGTTGCAAATTTTCTAAATAAATAATTAATATTTAGATAATGCTTATTGCATCAATATACAAGCACGTGGTAAATGATACCCTAAAACAATATTAAGTGACTACAGTACCGTTAATAAAGCTCATAGTACAATTCCCATTTTGACGTGTTCTGATTGGAAATATCAGGACAATAAACTGATAAGGAATACTATAAGACTTAAGTATGGAACGCCTAGAGCAGTGAATTTTCACATATTTTGTATAAAAAAATTCGCACTCGTGATCGAAAATCAGAGATTGACAAGCCGTAGATTATACTTCTGTACGATTTCCTACATTAATATATAGTCACGGACTTTCCTATTTTTGGAGCACTGACGTCAATTAAATACATATATATATATATATATATATATATATATATATATATATATATATATATATATTTCTATATATATCCTCTCTAATCAAATTGTATGTCATCACATTTCCTTGTTTAGACCTATTCTATGTGACCCATACCAATAACCTCAGTATTAATTACAACGTTAACCATATTCTATTAGATTTGAACATTGGTTTTATATGTCACTGTCTTTGTGTGGGCAGGCGGAGTACACATTCTTGACCTGCCCGGGGGGGGGGAGGGGGGAGGTGCACCACTAGCTGGAAGGCTTCACTGCCGTTTCCTCTTCGAGCTGTCCATAAGAAAGTATTCATTATACGCTTTTGTATTGAGCCCATACGGTGAAACACGTCGAGCAGATACCCTTGCCCTCCAATGCTACCTAGGAATGATCAAGGGGGCTGGCTAGTCTACCATTGTAGTTCGGACTACACTCTGCTCGACAGATAATTCAATTCAATATTTTACTATGGAAACATAATTTCAAGTATGGATGCCTATGGATCTGTCACAAAGGGTTTAACTTTACTGTATTGATGCGACTTAAATTCAGGACCTACATGTTCCCTCACCGTCAGACCTTGTACATGACAAATTATTCACACTGGGCGAAGCTGGCGTATAGATACGCATAAATAATTTGGCGCGTCGTATATAAAACTCGTTATATTCTCGGACAGAACAAGGTCCGACGCTAGAACCAAGAGAGAATTCGCACCCGGAATTGTTCGGGTTCGACTCCCATGGTTAACCGAAATAATTCCTGACGACTGTTCATATGTTTTTTTTCTTACGGGCCATATGTAGCTGCTTCCTTTTTATTCCAATTCTTTGAGAAACTATCTTCGTGTTCAGTGACCTCGTCGACGAGATGTTAAGAGGAGTTAAATTGCGAAGGTATATTTCTTAGGTTTTTAGGATATTGCATGCTGTCATGAGGACTTCTTTATAAAATAAATCTTTTGATTCAGTCTACTTACCTTGCTCAGGTATATTTCTTTGGTAATGCCGTGCTTTGTTTTAAAGTTTAACTTTTTTTTTTGCTACGATATATCTTCTTTGTAAAAAACCTTTCGGACCTAAACGATTTCTTTTAAAAAATTACTACCAACTTTAACATAAATATTCTGATTACAGTGGTTCTTATTACTACATATATTTTAAACAATTTTTTTCTTTACTACGACACCACTTTACCATGGTTTATATTTAAACAAAGTTTCCTTGACAGCAAACAAATTCTGTGTTGTCGGAAACCGAGATTTTAGAGTTTGGTGATAAAAAATGGGCTATTCATTTGAAAGTTATCTCATCATGTTTTAATGCAAATACATTTCAACTTAAAATACTCTTTCGGGTAAAATTCATACATTTATTTTAACACAAACGTAATTTTCAACTGGGGGCTGAACGGTTAGACCATTCACCTACCATCAAGGCGATCCGGGTTCGATTCCCGGCGGGGTCGGTCCTAGGAGTTTCGCTTGTGGGAATCGTGCCGGACGTACCACCGTTGGTCAGCGGGTTTTCACGAAGACCTCCAGTTTCCCCCGCCCTTTCATTCCGGCGCTGCTCCATACTCACCTCATGTCACCCCTCACCAATGCTGAAGACCTCGATGTTAAGCGCTGACCAAAAGCTGTCACTCTCATTCACTTAATACTCACTTAGTTTTCACTTGAAGTATTTCTTGATGTCACCGCAGGACCAGTGACAAATATTTTTAGATTATAACTCTACGTTCACATTTGTTTTAAGGCCTTGTTACGGAGTTTTGCAGTGATTTCGAAAATATTTTTTTGTTGCTACCTAATACTCATATCAAAATTTCGCTGCACAGTTTTGACACTTATATGTTATAATTTGTAGCTGAATTTTTTTGTAGAATTATACTGAACGGATTTTTAGATTTCATTACCCAAAGTACCACGTTTTTCGTCGTGAAAATAACCAAAAATGAAGGAAATTATTTTTTTTGCTGGCGAGTGGTACATTATTTAAAAAAAGGCGTCCACAGTATTGTGCATCGTGTGATTGCACATTGACTCAATTTTTTTTCAAAACTTTTGGTTAAAAAATATTTGAGTTATTGGCACCAATCTGAAAAAAACTCGGGAACAAGCCCTTAAGAGGGCGACGAAGGGCATAATTTCAATTTGTGTTAGAGAGCATTGCGAAGAAAATGGATGTCAAAAACGTTTATGCAGAATAACGAGGTTTTGGCATTTAGAAATTATCTAATTTAGGGATTCATGTTTTCAGAATTTCATTAACATTGTTACTAACATGCACATTTAAATATTAAAAAGGCTATGTTTGAGCTAGTGTGACAACTCACAGAAAATACCTATTCGACATATTTAAATAATTAAAATAAGCAAAGTTACCTATCAGTTTCGTTCCTAGCCGATAGTGTAGAGAAAGAATAATTTTTCCCTCATGTGGTCTATAAGTAGAGGCAAGATTATTTCGCGTACTGATTCTAGGTCAGGTTGAACGCCAATAATGTATACTTCACTACTCCTTCTGAGATTAGACGCCACATGTTTTAACACATCTTTGACGACTGCAAGCCAGTGATAAATAAGGAAACAAGTCGTGGTGGTAACACGTGTTACTGTTAGAAGCCAATGGATATTTGACTTTGGCCAGTTTGCGTATAGGTCCGAGAAGTCTAGGCTGTTGCCCGATGAATACGCGAAATACTTATGCCTCTATCTATATACATTTCCTTGATGCACTGCAACGGTGTATTTGAGACCAAAAATATATCTCCCCCCTCCCTAATTTTTAAAACCACCTACACCTTTTCGTACGTGAAAAACAGAAACTGTCAACAACACAAGGGTTCTGCATTTACGTTGGCTTGGTTCAATATCGGCCATGCTTACTCGCGTGAGGTGACAGACACTTGAAAATTATTGCAGCTGTTTAACATCCCTGTAAGTCATGAGTGATTTGAATAGAAGTTTTATGCAATTAAAAATTAAATTGAAATAACATAGGATTATTAAAACATAGTTTTAATCTCATTCCGCTGACCAAAGGAAATATTTTGAGTAGGGTAACATGTTAAATTGATTTGTTTTCGAATTTATAATTCCAATAATTCATGTGGTTAGTTTATCTAAAGTAGTTTGCCAACGCTGTCATATGTTTTCTAACTTTCTCTCACATCACAACTGACATAAAAAAACGTGTAAAATTAATTTCGGTCCGATGTTGATATTGGCGCTGTTAAAATACTGTTATTTTTAATCCAGCAGAAGTTCGTTGAATATAAGCCTTCACTAGAAAGAAGTCCGAGTGGAATACTACTAGCAGGAATGTAAGTGAAACAGTAGTAGTTTCAGAAAAGGTATTTTGTTGTGTAACATTAATGAAGGACCACACAAGCGCAACAGTAGAAGCGACGAAACACAGAAGGAGCCGGCAGTTGTGGGCAAGTGGCCACCTTAATGGTTCGCGGTGGGGCATGGCCACCCTGAGAGCGGGCATGCCGGGTAGCGAGTGGGTGTGGGTGGAGGGTAAGGGGGCGTGTCTGTTAATATTCACGCCACCCCACTAAAGGGCCGCGTGATCACGTCATCACTTATTCAGCGCTCAATCTGCGCGGGGGTTGCCTACCTGCCCCGGGGGCGGTCCGCTTAATATTTCAGGCTGCGGGATAAAACACAGGCCGATAACAACGTGCCCCCTGCAGCCTTCTCCGCCTCGGGCAGGCAGGCGGGCCACCTTTGCAAAACCCTGCTGCCTAGGTCGCACACCTCCACAAACTCCTTATAGGGTGAACCTACCCTGCTTTCCTACGCCCGTATCAACGAAATGTTATACCTAGAACTAACTGTGGTTATCATCTGTACATACATTATACCTAGAACTAACTGTGGTTATCATCTGTACATACAGAGTGCCCAGAAACAAACTCATAATATGAAAAAACGCGCTAATCCTGGGCTAAATTAAAGCGAAAGTGTTTGTGGCAAAATGTTGTTCGATGGTATTTTACGTGCACAATATGACAACAATGTATGTAGATAATTCGCTCTTGCACTCCACGTCCAGTTTATATGTTATGTATGTTACGTCAAGTAAACGAAGACTCGTACACGAACTGCTCGGGATTTTAACCTGCACCCATAACATGCATGTCATAACAGTAGTAGAGGTGGTTCGCAATGAAGTGAGCACTCAAAAAAGCCCTACTAAAGTTCTATTTTCATCTAATTCGTATCTTTCCGCGCGTAACGGCTAAATACGGGAAATGTCTAACCTCTTTGAACACTGTAACATATAAAGTGCGGAGAGTAGTATACGTAACTTCACCTATCTCACACATACACCAGACATGAGCTTATTGGGCTCGCAATACTATAACGAGAAATGTCAGTCCTTGCCCAGTCTACAAAATTATAATATTTCTAAGAAACAAAGTAGTACATGGAAGTTTACTTTCAGGAACTTTATATTGTTTAAATTTCATAAAGTAGTCAACAGTTCCTATTAGTAAGAGCTTCCATGAACCTGCCAGGAACTAACTACGATAAAAAGCAGGGTAAATTAATTTACAATAGAATAGGGTGTGAAGGATGAAGGTGACCAGAGTTAATTACGTTGCCGCCTGACTGCGTGTATTACTACAAATTCCATGGTATTGTAACTGTTGAAAATATTAGTTTTATTGTCTTTGGAAGAAAATTTATTGTGCTATGTGCAATTGCTTTATATGTTATCTGAGAACAATTGTCTATGAAGGTAACAAGAAAAAGAAACTTCTATTATATTCCAAGTTGTAATTTCTGTTTAAAAAATACGTTTATTACCAAATTATATGCCTGATATACTGCGTGCAATTATTCATTTATTTCAACAGGTTATGGGCCCAGGCTGTTGGTAATAACGGTTGGTAAAAGTTTTGGTTGATATTCTTACAACATGGAAGTTCAAGGAATTAGTATTACAAAACTGAAAGGATCATCGAATTGGAATATGTGGAAGTTTCAAACTACC
>PNEQ01117391.1:0-15072 GCA_003012365.1 Medauroidea extradentata | reverse complement strand
TTTTCTTCAGCCCCCATTTTGGGGGTATAAAATACCTGAGTTGTCTGCTAGCGGTGGTGTCACTTGACCTTCGTCGGAATCAACCAACCTTCCATATTACACAAAAACACGAGTAGACACAAGTCACCGATAATAACTCTACGTCAAACGAACTCGTACACGGTACGCCTGTCCCAAGAGCAACCTCGATGAAGAATGTAGAATGGTGTAATACAAACTACCAGCGCTAGTAGTAATTTGGTGGACGATTTGTCTTGTTTACATCTCGCGTTTTAACATTTTTTGCAATTATTTACATAAAAATAATGTTAATAAGGTAAGCTAATATAGTATATACATGTTCCATGTCCATAATTGCAATGGCATGTGTGGAACTGTTTATAAAAGTAGTCTGAAGAAATATATAGAGTATTATTGTTTTAGTGAACACATTCGAACAAAAACTATATTTCGTGCCCTACAAAATTTGAGAAACGTTGCAATGTGCATCTACATGTATAATATTGGAAAATAAAATTTTATTGCTGTAAAAAATGTGTTCCAATACAAAATTACGTTCCCATTTATTCTTCGATATAATACTCGCAATTCCGGTAACAACTTCACATTTTAAGCTAAGCCAAATACAAAAACAAGTCAAATCTTCCACCAAATTACTACTAGCGCTTGGCGACATGAAGGAGTCACATTTTATTCCTCAGTGCCAAGACCTCTACCTTCTTAGACCGTGATTAGAACCAATATCCATTAACAGAAAACACTATCAAACTCTAGAAACTTCCAGGACATCACAAACACGTAATGTGCCGAATTCCCGACATAGGATCCAAAAAAACAGAACCGTCCACGACGGTGGCTACTGAAGATTGCTGACAACACATACTAGCTGCGGTCTTCCTAGCTCTCTGAACACTCATGAGCACATAGTTACTTCCACGTCTGCATCACACTCCATCACATGTTCATCCAAGTGCAACTTTCGCCGCCATTTTTTATTATTAAAAATTATGTAATCTATTAAGGCCTATGCATAATTGAGTACTTTAACATTGGACTTTATGTTTTCTTAATTTTCAGTATTTTATCAATTTATAATACACACGTAAAGTTAAAGTAATGTCAATTGAAAAAGATTTGAGAATCGGTTATTGAAACGAAATTATTGTCATATAAATCGTTATATTTTTGCCATATAAGCATATCACGTAGATATTAAAAAAGAAACCCAGTTATTTAAATATTTTCATAATAATATTTAGCAGAACACACGCAACGCCATCTAATAGACAAAACATACAGTTACTTTATATACACTTACCAAATGCTATTTGCAAGGTTTTCCGAATACATTTAAGACACACCTGTTACACTTTACTTGAAATCCAAGTGCTGGAGAACATAACGATGCTCAGAAATAACCATTTTTTATTATAACATTCATAATCACCTGTTCTTTGTAAACGGCCATATTTACATTAACTTTAGGTTTTCAGTTTATCGGAAACATAAAGTCAAGGCTGTTTAACTTTACGTTTTGCGGCGCCGTTGTCTACGGCCCTATAAGCAGCTATGCATTGAAAGCTATCGTAAATTCAAATGTCACAGTCAAATGCTAAAGTTTTCAATTGTGTAAAGCCATTATGCTGTCCAATTTCTATTGCACAAAGACCGTGTAACGGCGTAGAAAATAATATGATGGGCTGTTTAAGTGTTTCATTAATTATTATAGTTTCAAATTCTTTAAGGGACTGTATGAATTAAAATTAACATGAAATCTTTCAAAATTTCTTCAAACTAAATATTTGAAAAAAAAAAAAAAAAAAAAAAAAAAAAAAAAAAAAAAAAAAAAAAAAAAAAAAAAAAAAAAAAAAAAAAAAAAAAAAAAAAAAAAAAAAAAAAAAAAAAAAAAAAAAAAAAAAAAAAAAAAAAAAAAAAAAAAAAAAAAAAAAAAAAAAAAAAAAAAAAAAAAAACTATCGATGGCTCAGTTCAAAACGAAAACAGCTTAAAAAATGAATTTTTGGCTCACTAACACATATACAGAATGCACTAGCCCCAGTAGAAAGAAAAACACGTAAATTTACTTGTTTTAATAACGTGGCACTTTTTCTAATTGCCAATAAAGTTCTAGAAATGGTATTCATTTAATTTAAAATGCGATAATTTCAGCAAAGGCATACAATAAACATTTTTAACCCCTTAAACTTTCACCTATGTACTTTTCCTTAACGTTAACACCAACCAACTATGCCAATTATTGACAGATGTTTCGGCTAAATGAAAATATGTCTATATGAATTTTACTCAAAACTGAACATTTTTAGCTGTCACCCTTTTGAACTCGGCCGTTGAAAGGTCTACACGTTTAATATTTTTGATAAATTTATCTGCTGTATTGTCAAATGTTTGAAAATTTTAAAATAACTTTGAACATAAGGTTACAACAAATAATAAAATAAGTCAAACATAGGCATTTAGCGTTCTCAGGAGCGCTGGAACATATTTGCCCTATGAGGAGGGGGGGAGGAATCCAAGGAGTCGTGAATTTAGATAAATTATTTTTTAGTAGTATAGGTATTTGTGCGCCTGAGGCGTATCCAGAAGAGAAGAGATAAGACCACCACATTAAAAAAATTTTAATTTCAAGGTGATAAATGGGTAGTTTTTTCAGTTTTTATACCTTACAGAGAATGTGCACCAGGCATAAATCATAGCGTCATTAAAAATTTTTGACTTGAACATAAACAAATCTTCAACGAATTTATATTGGCACCATTTGCGCCCAAATGTCATTATGTCAATTAGTTTAGTAATACTCTTGCAAGTACGTCAGTTACGAGAATTTACAGCAGAGCCAGAAGAAAGCTCGTACAACTGTTTACTCCCGACATTCTACTTGCACCGAAATTATGGACCAGATAACAGTCGTAATTATTTTGCAATTATTCGGATATTCACTCAGTTTCATTTAAATTTTTTCGGTACTCTACACAACTCAACTTATTATTTTGGAATTTTCCTGAATTTATTTATGTATATGTCAAGTTATTTTATGAATACTGCAATTTCTTTTTATTTTATCGTTAACTGCAAATTTAGTTATACGAAATTGCAGGAAAATATTTCAGCACGAAAATATAAATTAACGTTAAATACTAATAATTTATACCGATAAAAACAATATACATTAACTGAATAGGTAATTTATACACATTTAAAATTCTTCGTTTATATTTATACCTAGCAGATAACCTAAATTAGAAAATTTATTTCGAAGTCATCGAGAGGGGTGTCTGTTCTGTAGTAAGTAAAATAACGCCAGAAATGCTTACTTTTTAGTAATTTATTTCTAGGATAACAAATGTAAACATTATTCACTGAAAAGCAGTTAAAATTTTACTTCCTTAATACCAACCAGCGGGAGAACAAAGAGTATAAGATTAAATTATAATAATTTTTCAGCATTACTCGTCACTGCATATGCTTGCACATAATACAATTAGGTTTGTTAAGAATATGAAAAAATTTCCAAGCGTTCAGTTAATATATTATACAAGAACTATACATACATAAAGTGCACCTCCTACCTAAAGAAGTTTTGCCTTTCAGGGTCAATAGGAGCGACATTGAAACTATCTTCAAATACCACCTCACCGCTAAGAACCTAACAATGAACTAAGAAGTAAGCTTACCACAGAAATTTTTTTAAATACCTAACGTAAGAAATTACATTGAAAAACGATTTTATAAACTGAAAACTAGATACAAAGTTCAAAGTTTTGTCATATTAAAATTTCACATCATATTTTGACGCACGCCATTCAGACATTTATTTATAGTTTTTGTTGGGGAACTTGAACATACGTTAAAGTTTCAAGGCAAGAAGCAAAGTGATTTGCACTCTAAGCTCAAGGTTAAGAATACTTCATTGTATCATTATAAATAATATAATGCAGTTTACTTTCGTTTCACACACATACATACATACTAGGCAAAATGAAATACCTCTGATGTCACATTCTGTTTTAGAAGTACAAAAACTGCCACAAAATATATTGGTTGACATTTTTAAATACTTTTTACTTTATATACACCTAGTAGTATTTTGATTTTCTTTCAGTTTTTCAAACTTGTGATCACACGAAGTATTAAAAAAAAGAAAAAAAAAACAGAAATTCATCAAAATCCACACACACAGGTCACTTAAGTTCATTTGACTTTGACGGGCATTGTTCTCGCAATGTTGTAACAGCCACGCGCCGTAACATTTACATAAAAACTGCCTAATGAAATTGTTTACCGTGGATTTTGGAGTGAATAACATACATTGTTATGCAAAACGTCCAGAATATAACGCAAATAAGGACACTACGCTAATCCTGGGCTTAATTGAAGTCGAATATGTTAGTGGTTCAAAGTTAAACGAAAGTTTTTTACGTGCACAATTTGGCAACGCTGCATGAAGAAAGTTTCATCTTGCGCCTTATGTCCAGGTTTTATTTCATGTATGTTTGGACTACATCCGGATTTTATCCTACACTCATTGTATGCAGATCAGAACAGTAATAGTAATATAAATAAGATACATGTTGAGCGCAAGAGAGAACTAACTACAGTGTTATGTTGCCACATCGTGCACGTATAACGTCGCCGTAACAAATTTTGTCGCTAACATTTTCGTCTCCAATCTAGCCCAGGATTCGCGTGGTGTTATTTTTTTTTTACGCATGTTCCTGGATATCCTGCACGTACATTGTGTATCGTTTTAACCTGCAAGGTGTTACTCGGCTGGATGTCATGTTAATGAAATGTGTGTCAGTTATAGTTTTGATAAATATATTTCGTCGCTCGACCGGTGTCGAGAGCCAGTTGGCAGCTTCAGGCCGCCATGACACGTGCAGTCCACAGCAACTGGAGTGGTGTAATTCTTCTAGCCCTCACACCGTCTGTTCCGTTTCCTTTTCTCGCCCCCCCCCCCCATCCTTTTCCGCTTTTCTTCTAGATTTCTACCGATTTTTTTATTTAGTCTTCTTATTATAATGGCTGTTTACAAAAACACCGACAAACTCCATGTGGGGATTCGCTGGGGGAAAAAAAGTCGAGAATGTAAAAAGTATCGGTACATCATCGTAAATTTTAAGTAGTAATTAAATTAAAAAAAAAAAAATAAAACATTATTTTCTCCACAAACCAGAAACTGATCGATAAAATTAATTCAGGTTACTACAACCGACAAATCAACAGCAAACGCCGGTTAATACCTTCTGCACTTAACAAAAATAAGAATAGAAGTCAACTTTACTCGGTACAGCATTTGTTACGTAAGAACATTGTAACGTATGAAGGTGAATTGAGTAACGTGACTTCAGTAATAAAAAAAGTGTCCTCTTGTAGCGACATGCTGGACGTATAGTTTACGTGCAAAACGCTAGTGAATTTTGTACGTGTTAATACAGAGCCAAGTGCGTAGGCAATAGTTCGCAAATGCGTATAATTTTATTCACGACAAACAGCACAGACGAAGGATATTTATTGTAAATATCACATATTTAACTTAAATAGTTTACATACCTGTAACCAATATTTTGTTCCTGGCTAAATGTGTATGTGTGTTTCGAAGGAATTTGCGGGAAGTGTTCTGGTGAAAAAAAAATTTTCTTCCTTACAATGCTAATATTTACATATTTTATCAGATAAGTTTCGTAATAAGTGTAAAATTGTAATCAAATGTGATTCACAAAATGAGCCTACAGTGCAACATGCATTGTATGAGTTATGCAATTTCATGTGAATAGTGATTTGTGGACACCTTTTATCTTACAATCCTTATCCCTCCACCTTAGTGATTGTATGTATCAGGTGTTAATGCTGAATTCCTACATGCCTGGTACCACTAATACATGTAATAAAAATGCTATATAATAGTTTCATAATGCAGTGATAAAACGCACTGCAACTCTTTATTTTTGTGAATTTTGTTTTCCTATCTGGTTAGTTTTTAGTGTCACTTCCATGCTAAAAATTTACGTTCAATCTACTTACGATAACTATCTGTGTGTGATACTGGCACCGTTTACTGTACATGTTAACAACCACACATTTAAAGTAAATTGTAACACAAAACTAAGAAAAGACTACCACATCTATCTGAATTAACACCTACTAAGTTACATTTATTAGACACGAAAATGCAAACATACATTGTGGTAGTGCTTTTCTGAGTAGTTTAACGTATTATTCCGAGTGCTTCCCATGCCCACTTATTTTCCTAAAAAACACACAAACTAATTCAGCCAGAAACAAGGAGTTCATTACAGATGTGTGAGTTATTTAAAGAACGGTACTTGATATTTTCACAAAATGTCCATCTGTGCAGCGCGGCAGAATTAAACAAACATGTACGCAGTATTGCCTACGCTCTATTAGCACGTACTAGATTTACTTGCGTTTAGCACGTAAATGATACCTCCTAGACTGGTGTTACACGAGGACCGTTTCGTTTTACTTAGGCGACGTAATTCAGAATTAACCTTAAAAATATTTGTTTTCCTAATGTTACAAAAATTTTCTTTTTACATGGATAGACGACATCCACCGGGATTTTAATGTTTATTTGTCGGCCGCATTTACCTGAAGAAATGTATTTTGAGTTCACGTCAGCCGGTTTTCCGTTCGAGGGGAAAATGATACTCCTAATTTTACTTCCAAAAACCTTTTACTCTCTTAATATTACGGTTAGGTACAAAATGTCTTATATTTTTGCTTCTTTTTATAAGGAATCTCAAATGTGTTTTTGTAGCCAGCTGTGTACAGTCCAAGGAAAATGATAATTATATTATAATTGGAGAAATGTTAATGTACAAATTTAACAAAGAATTCGTATGCAGGGGAAGGAGCATTCACGCTTCCAGCGGGTAGCATAATGCTGCACTCTGATTGGCTACGGGGAACCATGTTTAATACACTTGCTCAATGTGATCTTAAGGCGACATTCAGTCAGTAAGCGCACGTTTCTCGCCACTCTTATGTAGGACGCAAGACTGGCAACGACGTAATATAAGTAACTTATATAACTCCGATACCAAGTGAAATACTCGTCGTCGTACGCACATGGTATCCGGGAGACAGCGAAGTTAGAGGTCACCTGGAGTGTGTTCAGGGTTACCGCGGTCTGAATTTCCGTTAATATTTCTTCGTAGCGTAGTAAACCACCGGTGTTAGTTTTTAGCTTCAATCATCAAGCATTAATTTGTAACGTGTCGCGATACGCCACCCGTATTGCCTGCTTAATAATCCAATCTAGGCCTATACTTTATTTAGCACCAAGAAACCAGTATTACATTGTCTGGCAGGACATGAAAGCTTTTACCTAAGAAATTTCACAACATGTATGGTATATGTTAGGGTTTTTGCCCATAACAGAAACATTACGCATTAAACCCGCATGTCATAACGCGAAGTGCTTTGTGTATTACAAAACAGATATTCATTTCTTAATTAATGAAATTAATTATTTTGCTAAGACAAAAATAATGTTTTACAATCGATATTTTGTTGAAAGCGTGAATATTTTGTAATGCTCTCAAGAGTACCTACTCCAGTACCGAGCAAAATTAACGATAAAAAAATATTCTATTTGAAGTTACGTAGTACTTCCTAGCGGTTTTGACATGTGTTATCAGTTAGACAGTCACAAAATAAGTTTAATTGCTAGTTTTATTAGCGTTTTTTACGAACTTTGCCAGCAATAGTTTGCATAGCCGTCAGTATGCGTGGTGAAATACAATATGTGATTTTTGATCTATCGCAGTCTTCCATTCAGCTAGCGGAGCAATCCATCGTTATGTTATACACCTCAGATTACGATACTAGGCTATGTCGCGAAGAGTCGTATGAATAATTTCTAAATGACTGCCATTAAACCGTAATACCAGACGAGATATTTAACGGATTTTTTTTTCAGATTGCTATTAAAATCAATAGTTACCAAATTGACATGACAGACATATTTTGCTCGTGGCGTGTTCCTCTTACAAAAATAGTAACCACGAGGTCATTAGCTGACAACATTATATGTGTGGAATTTTGCAAACTATTTTCAGAAGCTCAATTAACACATTGGAATAATAATATTTAGTAATGTGACTACACTTGTATGATTTTTGTTAATGTTGTGTACATTATTTTATAATTGTGCTAGTTTGAACATTTTCGCTCACATAAGATACTTAAGGATTCCACAAAACTTGTTACATTAAAGTACTCAGTAGGACAACATTTTTGTGTTTCTTTCATGTCATGTTCATCAGTTCAAAATTTTACAATTTTTTTTTTGTTTTCGCGAGACATAAGAAGGGATTTATAAATTATCTAGTACTAAGCAACGTACATTAACTATTTGGTTCATGCTCTGTTTATATAGGTGGTCCCAAAAATAGTGTACACATTTAAAACACATATAATATAGTTAATAATGAAGTTACAACTGAAATGTTCATATAACTTTCCAGCCTATAATCAGGAGTTTGTTTATGAAAAACAACATTGGGAATATGTCCACCATTCACATCTTGACATTGACGAATACGAAGCACTACATGTTGCATGACATGCGCCAAAATTTCTTGTGAAATTTCACTGATTGTCATGCGAATGTTGTCTTTGAGAGTAGCAAGTGTCCGTGGTTTATTCCTGTAGACACTGTTCTTAAGAAAACCAGACAGAAAGAAATCAGAGGCGGTAAGATCTGGTGACCTCGGCGGCCAGCTAACGTCTCCATTACGAGACATGACCCGACCTGGCGAACATCTCCTGAAGAAGTGCAATGGTCAGCCGAGTGGTATGATTGGTTGTACAGTCTTGCTGAAACCAGATCTCGTCATTTTCCATAGCCAATAATGGTCTGAGAAGCGTGTTCAACATCTCACGGTAACGTTCACCACTCTCAGTAACAACCATCCCGTCTGCGTTTTCCAAAAAGAAAGGGCCGAACTCACGACGCACCATTATTCCACACTTCACTGTAACACGTTGATCGTGGAGGGGTCTTTCGTTGATCTTTTCTGGTTGTTCGGTTGCCAAATTGAGGCAGTTCTGTTTATTGACAAGGCCACTGAAGTCAAAATGAGCTTCATCACTCATAAGTTTCGTGTGGAAATTGGGTTCTTCCGCCAGTTGGAGAAATTAATTTGCAAACTGCAGTCGTTTGGGCGGGTCGGTATGCAATAATCTTTGGACGAATAGCATTTTGTATGGATATGTAAGTCAGCAGTTAAGATTCTGAGTAACGAGGATTTGGATACGCCAAGTTCTTGAGAACGACAACGAAGTGATTTCTGGGGTCTGTTTGCCACTGATGTGCGAGCATTGTTAATATTGGCTGCGTTCCGCGAAGATTTTGGACGTCCACTTCTGGGTCTATCAGCAACATTCCCATTATCTCAGAACTGTTGCACGCATCTTCTTATGACATGTTTTGATGTCGCGGTGCGAACATTAAATTGTCGTTAGTACGCCCGCTGGAATTGCACAACACTATGTCCATGCGTGAAGTAAAGTTCAACTATGGACGCTCGTTCTATCGGGCTCCACCTACTCATTATCAATCTCCAATATCACAGCATCAATCTGCTACAAACAAAACATTTATAACTAATATGGTTTCCGTTTTATTTGTATTTCAAATGAGTACACTACTTTGGGACATTTTGTATATATGCTTGCTGGAGAGCATTTATGAATGCTGTATCAAATGAGATACCAAAATTTACAATTACTTAGAATTAAATATATATGTTAACATGCAGTACCTACCACAGCTACATTTATTTATTTTGTTCATATATTTCGAAATATTTGGAATATCAAAATCTGAGGACATATACAGTTTCTTTTGACTTACTTCACAGTTAGTTATAGGCCTAAGTCAGGTCACGTAAATTTAATGATGTTTCATATTTCGTTTAGAAATGTACATTTCCCAATATCTAATATTTCTCGGCACGAATTAACTGCTTCAAGAACTGCACGTCAGATAATAAGCAAGTTTAATTATTTTACTCTTTATTATTGAATATCCGATTTGATCAGACAACAATATTTGTATGTCTATTTTATTAACATGTATAACGAGAAAAACTATGATTTTCGTTTGTGTAACTCGATGTGACACGGACTGTAGATTTAGGAATATTTAAGACGAACGTTGATAAAAGTACGCTTATTGTATTTAAATCTTACATTTTGTTTACAAGATAATTTAGGTTTCCCAGTAAACATTCCATGCTTTTTAATATTTTAGCACCCCCGATAATATAAATATATACCTCCTGAGTTGAAACATCTGTATAAATTCAATCATCAGAGATGTATAGTGTGACGTAAACCGAAATGATTCCCATATTAAAATTGCTAATAACCAGCTCTCAATTAATGCAAATTTATGTAGTTGTAGTGAAGTCAGATAAGTAAATATGGCAGAATTTGTGCAGGGAAATGTTTGTTAATAAAACTAAGCTGCACAATATTGCTTGCTTTATGAACCAATGTGTACATTAGTTAGCACCAAGAAAACAGTATTATATTAACTGACCAGATACGCAATTTTTCGCTTAAGAAATCATACCACAATAGTTATTTATTAGGCGTTCACCTTTAGTGAAAATATAACAATATTGAAATGTGTTGTTATTTTGCTACGACAAAAATTATGTTTCATAATTAGTTGTTTGGTGGAAAATACATCACTGAAGGCAAATATTTAAAAGCGCTTTGAAGCGTGAATATTTATAATGCTTACAATAGTACCATGATAAGTACCTAGCAAATATACTATTAAAAATATCCTCTACTGGAAGTCAAACATTGCTTCCTTGTAATTTTTATGCATGTACTGAGTAAGGCAGTCATGACAAGTAAAACTGCTCCACTCAATTGGATTTTTACAAACATTGTTAGCACTGGTTTGCTTTAATGCATTCACGATGATATACCACCTTTGCAGTTTTATATACTGCATGTTCGTTTTAATATATGTCCTCATATACTATCACCATTCAATCGTTTCAAATTTTAATTTAGGGTTGGTATAAATTTACTGTCTGGTTTTCTAACGACTATTTTGTGAAACCGTTATTAGAACATTACTTTCTACAGATCGATCTAGAGGTAAATTGTACCTTAATTTCTATTGTTATAAACTAATATATATGTATGATCATTAATATGCAATAAGCAAGACATTTTCGTGAATGTAACTTTTAATTATCTTACATTTTTAACGAATACCTAAACTGTTGCAGTTGAGAATTTCTCATAAAGTAATATGGATATAAAAATCTTGAAATACTGATAATTTGTGCGCACAAATGATGAATCCATTAAACAAAGTTGTATGCATTACAAACATCTTCTTACACTTTTTTTGTGTAGGTACTGTACTAACTCATAGCATTAAATAGCTGTTGTCTTTCAGTGAGAGTAATAAATATAAATGTAACTGCAACACATTCAGCTACAGAACACACAATACTGTAATTTGTGTAAAGATAACTACAGTGCAGCATAATAAGCAAGAAGCTTTAACATTATTAACCGGACATGGTATTGATGCAGAATGATACTAACATTGCGAGTTTCTGTAAACATTTTTAAACTGTTGAAATTAGGTGACTAAAATTATAGTATTAACATTGACCAGCTAGTACAGCCTTGCTTCATTCCAAGGCATTTCCAACGTTGACAGCACATGCACGTTTAACGCCAAATAAATTCACACGCACATTTATTGTATACAGTAGAAATACACAAAGACATTTTTTTACTATAGGCCAAACAGGTGCGGCCCCTTTCATTCATTAAAACTCGGAACAGTAATGTTAAATGATATCCAAGTATGAAAATTAAATACCATATTTGTTACATTAGTCCTATTTCTTGAACAGGATGATAAAATTGTAATTTAGTGTTACCTTTTACACTGAAATGTTGAGTAATGTTTCATTGATTTAATTATGCGATACTTCAAACACTTAGTTTAAAGGGAGCAAGATTTGTAGCAAATTACCGAAACTGAATTATTTCTACTGTACACCGAAAATGGTAATAAACATAAATATAAATCAGTTGTAATTACATATTTTTTTATGTATACCGCATTTTGTTTCTTATTTTCAATTCGTATAGTCACATTCAGTGTAAATAATTATACTCATCAGAGAATAGTTGATGTCACAGAAACACTTTCCAAATCAGTTTAAAGAAATTCAACCCAACTTTATGCTTAAAACTTATGTTCCTGGGTGAAATGACATAATATTGGTGCAGCGTCTTAGAGGCCAGTCTTAAAAACTTTTGATTTAGTTTATTTTCGTTGTCACTTTCATGTGTTAATTAGTCATTCAAGAAAACTTAGTTTCTTTTTTACATCCACCGCTCTTGTCTTGGAATTTCGCTCATGACAATGATGTATGTTATCTAGTTTTTCCCACAAAACATTTAATACTTCTATTTAGCTTGGTTTTTCTAATCACAAGAACGTAATTCGCACGATTTTGTTTCTTGGATCTAATGCGAGCAGCCTCCTCTTCGCGGAGTTAAATTAAGAACCCATTTAAAACAGGGGTCTTTTACAATTTTTATCCACTGTATATGCGTAATTTTTTTTAATGAACTTTTATTTTGAGATATCAGTAAGTTTAAATGTGCTGTTTAGGTGGTTGCATGGCACTTTATATGAATAGCTCTGTTCTGAAAGTGTAACACTGAAATTTACAGCACGCGCCATGTAAGTTAGAGGGTAACGAGCTGGAATGTGTTAAATATTATACTAGTATTGATTTAAATTCGAATGACTAATTTACATAGGTCGATTACATTCCGGTATTTATAGGCTACTAGGTGTTTTTCGTAGCGGCCTGCTGCTTGAATTCCTTGAATGTGCCCTTCACTCTGTAGCTGCCACTCGCCATCTAAGCTGGCGCGCAGTGTAATATGCTTAACAGAAACATTGATCGTACTCTGCAGGAATGGCTACCAAACACCCGACGGTAGAGAGAAAATTAAAACTGATTGAACAACGCATACATACTCATTTGTTTAACAAATGTACCAGAAATATATTTTTTTTCCACTTAAAAGTCTCTCAAGAAAAAAATAGTAATGGTAAGGCACTTCACACCGGTTAAATGGCTTGCCTGCATAGCTGATTTCTTTTTTACAACCATCAACTGACCTGTTAGCTAATTTAGTGTCTCGTACACGAACCCCGCCTCTAAGGAGCTTACTTCAGAGGCGATAAAGAGTAACTTAACAGCCATCTTAGACGCCCGCTTTTCCTGTAGGACTCAAAGTGTGCTCTTGTTACGTTAATATAAAAAGGAATTGCTGTCAGTACAGGAAGTTAAATGTGTATGTAAAGCCGGATTCACACGTCCACAGATCGTCCAGAACATACAGAACAGACAGTACAGATGACCGTTCATGCGTATACAGATCTTCGGTGTACCCATGATTCAATTCGTTGTTTATATTGGGTTGTGTTTACATGTGGAGTTGCGTTTGTGGGCGTGGCATTTAATGAAATATTTTTAACTTTTAGCACGAGAGAGCTTTATGCAGCTATCAACTTGCGTGTATTTGCGTGATAATTACATAAATCGTAATCTAATACGACGTAATTCTGTGGTAATTATTGGAGTAGTGCAAATGAGAAGTGACAAGTGTTTTTACCGACTTCACTTAAATTTATACTCGTGTGTCTTATAAAATAAATATGATAGAGACGGGAACCAATATTTTCGATAAGTTCTTTTATATTTAAATGCAAATAAATAGCTGCTGAAAAGAAGACACTCGAAGCAATATTTCTAGTGTGTCGGCAAACTGAAGAAGCATACATACGAAAGTTTGCACCAGCAGTTTTATATCAGGTAAGTCATGTACATTTTATCTTTTAGTCGTGTATCTGACTGTTGCGAAATCAAGCTTTATTTGAGAAGAAAATAAACTTTACATGGTGTTAAGATTCGACTCAAACAGATCAGTACTGAAATTCACTAGCCTAATTTTGTGGGTGCCTACCTACATTCAGTCAAGTCGTAGTGGGAAGATAAATAAAAATCTAGTAATGAGTAGGCACATCTAAAAAATATATAATAGCTTTTAAAATTTGTTAAAGAAGAGAAACTGAATACATTTGAAGGGGACAGACTATTTTTAAAATTGTGTTGATGATGTAAGTTACAGATTTATGAGTTTAGTTATTTTAGTGTTTCAAAAAGAACTAACTTATAGTAAGTTAAAGGATCAGGTACAGCAATGGGTAGCAGGGTGGTGAAGGATAAATGGAGAAGACAAGGGCAGGCTGGTGAGGATGAAGGGAACATTTGGTCATCAGTGATGTTGAAGGAACTGGAGTGGAACTCATTGTTCGAAAGGAGAGGAGTGGTAAAGCTGTTCAGGATGTACAGAGTGGTAAACTGAGAGGGAGGTTAGGGTATGTTAGGCTGCCTATCAACTAAGGTAGAGTGAAAAGGTTCAGAGCAGAACAGAGCGGGTACTAGTTTATGCTTAGGTTGGTGAGGGAGTGGAATTTGCTGTAGGAGTAGCAAGCGAGGGTGGTTAGATGGTAAAGGAGGGGATTGGTAGGTGGTTTGATGTGTTCACAGCTTTTGTTAGCAAAAAAAAATCTTATTATTTTTGTAACACAACCAAAACAAAGTTGTGTATTGTTTTACAAAGATAATTTTTTACTGTTTCAGGAAAACCACTGTCAGAGTATTTCCCATACCCTTATGGCGTACCATTTGGTTCACAAGACGACGACAACAAGTATTATTTCTTCGTAGAGGTATAAGAGGATGGTAACCAGAGACTCATCAGTTGTGCTACCGCTGTCAACAACTAGTTCTGAACTGCAACTTCTTGAAGGTGGTGGGTCACCAGTTGTCGTGGAATTGTAGGTGTATGTGGTAGACAAGATTATGTGCTAAGTGCTCAGACTGATTCTGTGAAGTTGTAGAAGCTTAGTTAAGTGAGTGGAATATGGTGAAGATGGCTGTGTTTCCTACCACTGC